>JAVQJF010127774.1:0-194426 GCA_036023855.1 Gadopsis marmoratus | reverse complement strand
CCCCCCCGCACCCACGCACACACACACACACACACACACACACACACACACACATGCAGTGAGGGGTGGTGGCGCTACCTCATCTTTCAGCTCATCCCACATCCTTCATTTCATCTCTTGGTTTTTGATAAAGACTGTTCTCTATCCCACATCTGACAGTATTTTTCCAAGGTGCTGTCTGTCTCCTAGATCTTTCAGGTGTCAGGCACAACAAAGGTGTCACCGATGTGCTATTTTTTTTCTCTCTCAATTTCTGTCCTGTGTAATATCTTTTAAGACCCTCAGATGCAGACATCCTATCCAGACTGATGCTCCGCTTTAGATCAGACCGATTCATTGCCAGATTCATCTGCCAGGCTGACAGACACACAAAGAAGCACACAAATCTGATAATCTGTCTGTAAATAACTGGCTATATCTCTGCTTTTCTGTGTGTTTTTGTGCACCACAGATGCGTCAGGGTGCATTCCTGGTCAACACCGCGCGGGGAGGCCTGGTGGATGAGAAGGCCCTGGCCCAGGCATTGAAGGAGGGCAGGATACGCGGCGCCGCCTTGGACGTTCACGAGACGGAGCCCTTCACGTAAGTGTGAAGAGAGAAAAAGAAAATCCCTCTCAAAGCCAGACAGATGAGCGCTTCACTTAGCGAGACAGCTGCAGACAGGGAAATAGATGGGTGTGCAGGAAGGGAGCGAGAGCAACAAATTACACACAGACAAAGAGACAGAGAACCTTAAACAGCTGAAGAGAAAGACAGTCAGACAGGCAGGCCGAAACAATGGCAGACATGACGAGTTAAAGACACCTCATACTCTTCTAAAAGGCTCCAGGTAATGGAATTCAGGAGATGGAGAGCTCGCTTTATTCCCGTCAGAGGAAGCTAAATACAGTTAAAGGTGCAGGCAGATGGTTGAGTGTGGAGAGGTGCAGCAAAGAGTGTATCCTCTCCTTCTTTAGGGGAGATGGGGAAATGTTTGTAGGGAACAGTTTAGATGAAATCAGGAATCAAATCAACCCAGCTCTTAACCCCTCCCCCCCGTCCTGCCGTCACGTCACTGCATTGCAGCCTCGAGCTACAATCTCTGTTTCTGTTTCCACTCCTGCTCCCACCAGAGGGCAAACAGCTAGACACGCATCTCAGTTTTCCACCTTTTTAAGACGCGTGTTCCCCATCTCAGGGGGTAACTGGTGTTTATGTGTTGTTCACGCATCAGGGGCAGTTAGGGAGTTTGGAGGCCGCTGGTTTCTGGCCGGCTGCTTGGCTGACTGGCTGCATGAGACGACTGAAACTCAGCCCGATGAAGCTGGAACTCCATGCTCCATTGACCCAATATGTCAACAGGGGATTGTTTCATAACTGCGGCCCTCCATCCCACGCGTCACGACACTGATTCAGGGAGCTGCTGAGGCGTTACACACACACGCACACGCACACACACACACACACACACACACACACACACACACACACACACACAACCAGGCGAGGTGGTACGAGGATAGAGGAGGAGAGGGAGTTGGAGCCGATCTGTTCTTCAGTGCAGCATGAGAGGACGGAGAGGAGAGAAAGCAAGTTCTTAAAAAAGGACGATGAAGATTGTGGCATATTTTCTCCCACTGGCCATTTTTCCAGACAATTATCATGCAAATTGTACACAAACATTTTACCAAGAAAAATAAATGAAATGGGAATTAGTTACAATATTAGACAAGTTGATGCACATGAAGGGGCTTTCTGATTGCCTCAATAATGAGTAACGTCTGCCGTGTTTGATACTGTCACACAAATAAAGAAAGAATAATATTAATGCACCAACTTGCACTGGCCATGCAAGAAATATAAGCAGTGATGGCGCGCCGTGGACATAGATTATCTAAATTTCAGAAAACCCAGTGTCACTGTTGTCGGCTGTAAAATGGAACCCGTTTCATGCTGAACCGCCGTCATTTATTTGACAGAAACACTTGCTGTTGCTCATATAATGTTTTGAAGACAACTTTTTCATCATGTGAGCATAAATGCTATAAGACAGGGTTTTAAATAATAATTTGTGTCAAATGTGGTTTTTATTCCCCCCACAAAACACTTAAATTATCCTGCTAGTACAGACACGTCTTCCATTTAAGGCGAGCTCAGAGAAACTTTCCCCCATCAGCAGATTAATGCAGGCTTCTTGAAAGTTTGGAAAATACTTAATTCTAATTTCTTTTCAAGGTTAAGAATATGCTGGAATTGGAACATAAATGCTTGATTTTCAAGATAATCTGGTGCTTCAGCATCGACACAAAAACCTTTTAACATTTGAAATCAAACGATCCCGTTGTCATATTTGTTGTCGTCTCCTGGGATTTATAGTAACAGTTTAGATGTGACGATAAAGGCTTTGACAGGCTGGAATGTTTTAGTTGAGGCACCTTAGAAAGTGCTTGAATTTTACTCTGCACAGTGAATGTCAAACACCCTTCAAAAACATTTTCATTGGAGAAGATGTTCATCTCATTCATTTCATCATAATTCACCAAGAAAAGCTTTTGTCGTCTCTCTCTTCTTCCCCTCTGTGCTGTAGTTTTGCTCAGGGCCCGCTGAAAGACGCCCCGAACCTGATCTGCACACCGCACACGGCCTGGTACAGCGAGCAGGCCTCACTGGAGATGAGGGAGGCAGCCGCCACCGAGATCCGAAGAGCCATCACCGGTACGCAGCCACATAAACAACTTTGTAATCTCATTCTGTCCATCTGACAAACGCAACATTAAATCCTTTTCCTACCTTCCACTGCTTCGCAGTCAGGCTCACAACACACACACACACACACACACACACACACACACACACACACACACACACCGTAGTCTGCCTCTACTATGTGACCTGTTGCACGTCTCTCTTTCCCAGATGTCACATTTCCACTTCAATAGGCCCTGGGCAGCCTTTACTGTCTTCATTAGCTCCCCGACGCAGAACGGAGCGGAGCCCAGGGGTCGGCCCACCGCAAAACATCCAGATTATTAAATGATATTAATTTGTGTATCCAAACCTGATACATTTGTCAGTCTGAACTCATTAACGCTTTGCCGCCTTCTGATCACTCGTCACCCCCCCCCCCCACCATAGCAAGTGAAGGATTTTTTACAGTGTGTGATTTATGCCGGGGTGCTTCGCATGCTTTTAACTCTGCGTGGGTTTGGCTCACATGACAGGCCGCATCCCTGACAGCCTAAGAAACTGCGTTAACAAGGAGTTCTTTGTCACCACGGCGCCATGGGCAGTTATGGATCAACCAGGTGTTCACCCCGAGCTCAACGGCGCCACCTACAGGTAGGGCGTGAACATGCAGATGGCTAGCGAACGTCCCTCTTCCCATTTCAGAAAAGTAAAACTTGTTCAAAGCTGCCCTGCATTTTTTTCATTATAAGACCGTATTTTAATGTAAGTAAAATGGATTTGATTGTAGGTGCTTTTGTTTTAATGTATTTCTTTGGGGGGAAGAAACACAAAGGGTGTTAAATGTTAGAATGATACAAGGAGTTTTTGATATTACTGTCCCATTTACATCTCTTTCTTGCTATGTTAATGAGAAAATCCTAAAACTGCTGTGCTTATGCCCTCATTCACTGTTTTAACATATTTTCTTAAATTGGTGTTATAAGGTTATTTGTGTCTGAATGAATCAATGATGTCACTACTCTGCTATAGATCGTAGTTCCCCATCCCCTTATTAACTTCCATCTGTAGTAGTAGAAAGGTACCTCTCTGCCCACCATGTCCCACTGTGGGCTCTTCCTGATCTCAGTATGTCCGCCTCCATGTGCTTCTTTCATGCAGCCAAGTGAACCAAACTCTTCCGGCCGTAACAACCGGCGTCCCCCAAGACAAAATTATTGCCTAGATCAGGAGCAGGTAAATACGACCATTCGGCCAACAGCCTCTTGCCTGGAGGTCCCGGATAAGACCCTCTCACCTGAGCTCACCTGATGTGTGTCCCCTCTATAATCCCCCCAGTACTCACCTGTTTGACTGAACACAGAGTAGAGATGGATGGCAGCGAATGTGGGTTTTGTGTGTCCCCAGTAAGCATGACATGAAGCCATTCAGATGCAGTTTCATGGATGGAGTCATGCTTCTTGGTTTCCTTCTTATGGGTTTTTGGGCAAGTTCTTTTGGATTAAACGTCTCAGAACTGTATCGTCCCTTTTCCCTTCTCTGGTTGAATGGTGTTATTTTACGGAGCCCCGATGGGTCACAGTGGGATTTGTTTTCTGAACTACTTTTGCATTCTCCCCCGTCCCCCCATCCACAGGAACCGTTAGTGTGTTGGTCCAGTCCGGTTCTAATACACTGCCAGATTCAGGAAACACTCTGCAGATACTACAGAAAGGAGAGGTGAGGTCTTTGAGAAGGCCGAGCTCTGACAGCGTGCAGCCACTGGCTGTGAGTATAGATGGGTATAGACAGGTGAGAGCTAGGATAACTTGCTCCACTAGTTATCTTTAGCTGCAATGGTACAGGCGAGCGGCTGAGCCAGACACAGCTGAGGGTGCACCCACCTGAGTTTTGGTCACACGTAGGGGTTGGCCTACTATACGATACTGTATACTACAACTCGGCCCTTCTCTGTGGATCGGGGGGAAATGCAAAACATATGTGAGATAATGCAAAAGTACTTCAGAAAAACATTTCCCATCATGACCCTTTGGGGGCTCCAGAATATTATGTTTTTATATCATAATATAATGGCTCTTTTCCACCAAATAGTCCCAGGAACTAAATCAGGAACTAAAAGTCCCTTTTGTGCATTTGTTTGTGTTTCTACGGCAACTGAAGAACCGTAAAGATTGGGGAAATGATACTAATTAGGTTTAAAAAGATTAAAACTTTGAGATACAATATTTTTAGTGTTGAAACAATTAGTCAATGGAAAAATTTTGATTCGATGGTTCCAGCTCCTTAAATGTGAGGAGTTGCTTTTCTGTTTCATATCATTGTGGACTGGTTATCGTTAAATTACACTTAAAGCTTGTTAACAGTTTTTAAACGAGCTCCGAGTGTTTCGTGACATTCCTGACTAAAACAATTAATGACAAAACAAGAGTAACCAGTAATTGCCAATTTTGTAATTTGCCTTTATGTGATTTTAATGGATTTTGATAAAGACACATGAAGAAAGGAACTGTTAACTGTGCAAAGAGCTTCAGTACAAACCATGTGAGAACAGTTACCATAGTTGGGCTGGGACTATCTATATCATTTATTTTAATTAAATGTTCGAAAAATGCCCTTAACAGGTGACATCTTGATATCTTTTGTGGTTTTTGGGTGTTCATCACCCAAATATATTAAATTCACTCACAAAGAAGTCTTAAGAAAAACTCATACTGGTAACGTTTTCTTTAAAAAAATTACAAACAAAAAAACAACCCTAACCCCAATAATTGTGCTAAACCATTTTTAACAACCTTAAACAGGTTGAATTGCAGCTAAAGAGTTGGTGGAAGAGAGCCAGTAGTATCACTATATGTGAGGTTTGTCAGAGAATCCCATCTTTCATGGTGTTGGGAATGTGAGCTTGTCAACCTGGGAGTCACGCTGTCTGCGACACTAACCTCTGACCTTCCTCAGATACCCACCGGGTGTAGTTGGAGTGGCTCCGGGCGGCCTTCCGGGGGCGTTAGAGGGCATGGTGCCAGGTGGGGTGCCCATCGCCCACACCCTGCCCTCCGGTACACACCCCTCCCAGGCTCCGTCGCCTAACCAACCCTCTAAACACGGTGAGACCAGAGAGCACCTCACCGAGCAATAGCAGCAGAAGGGATACAAACGGCAACATCTCATCCGACCTGTCGACAATTCAGAACCAACCAATCGCAAAGCAACGACCAACTGGGACCAAGAGACAGTGAAACAACACAAGCGGCTGCCTGTTAAATCGGTCGGCAACTGGGAACAAAGGAAGTGTTCCGGGGAATTTGTACTTTTAACGTTTTAGTTTTTACTCTCTGTCTCTTTGGGCTCAGTACCGACTTTACTCTTTGATGATGTTTTTGTTTTTTTTCTTCGGGACATGCCTATGATTGTGGACACAGAGTCCAGTGTTTTTAGCGCCCCGGGATTACCCGACGAGACGCCGTCGCCCCCCCCCCCACTCCAGAGCTCATGGGAAACGTAGGCCCACGTCTCAACACACCAACCGGTGAACAAGAGAAAAACTTTGGCATCATGTGCTATTGGACCTTATTATCCCCCCCCCCCCCCTCCTGATCCTCCCCACCCTGCTCCACCCCTCCTTATGTAACTAATGTGTGTTGTTTAGGCCCCTCATTTTGCCTCAAAAGAGAATTAATTTTTTCTTTTGATCTTCGGTGTGAATGACTAAAAATGGATTGACTTATATATATTTATCATTGCTCATCAGTTATAGTAATCTAGAGTGGGTTTTAACCCTTTCCTGGCAATAATACACAGCATGATGGCTGTCAGTTAGAGGGTTTCACCACATGAGGGCACTTCTACACAGAGTGAGGGATTTCTATGGAGACCAGAAACTGCTCCAATATGTTTTTGAGTAATTATTTTCCAAAGCCATCAGCGGAAAACACTAAACATCCACTTCATACATTTGATTGTCGCTTAATTTTGAGGTTATATGGATTTAGAGGGAGCTGCCAGCCAAGTATTTAACTGTAGTTTTTAAGAGTTGGTGATGTGTCAGTGTGACTGAGCTGTGGAGGAGGAAACCAATTATAATCATTAAAAAAAAGTTGGTGTGACCGCATCGGATTCTTCTGTTGACAAACGGACATTTCTGACGACAGCCGATCTTCTCTTGGTGGCAGCAGAGCGCAGATTGTGAGTGACCCCCCCCCCCTTCTTTGAGCACATTTCACACTAAAGACAGGAAAGGGTTAAAGCAAAATTCATTTCTTAATGACTCAGGAAAACACTTTTTTGCAGATATTGTTTATTCCCAGAATTGTCTTTGAGGAAAAAAAGAAAAAAAAAAGAGATGAGACTAATCTGGTTAGTCTGGATATTTTCTCTGCTCCCTCATTATCTCCATTGTGGTATTTTTATATACAAGGCGCATCCTACGTTTTTGGTGTTAAAGAGTTTTGAAGAGTCCTGTTAGATTTGTATTGCCTAGTTAAATGTTCCTATAACCATAGTCCTATGTGATCCACCCTCTCTTCTCTCCTTATATTTTCTTTGTTCTATTGAAGGCCAGGTTCTTTGGGGCATCCTGTACTCTGTGAGAGCAATAGCAGAAACTCCTACTTAGTGTCCCAACAATAGCAGAAGAGGCAGCCAGCAGTATGTTTTTGTTTTTAGTGTGAGTATTTGTATTTGTTTCTTGTACAAGGTGAACATTTAGCATTCAGTGCCGTTCAAATAAAAGATACGATTCTGAGAACCAGCTGTCTGTACAGACACTTTGTCCTTTTGTTGTATTATCAGAGCAGTAAAGTTAATTTTCTGATGATACCTTCCTTGGCTGTACTCTTACATGATCTGCGTCTCCTCCTTATATAGTTTAATTCTTCGTCACAGGGGGGCGGCCAAAGTATAAAGTTTTGAGGACAGAAAATGAAATGCAGCAAATGTGACGGCAATAACCAACAAAATGTTGGCTCTCGGAGGTAAATTGTAATTTAGCTAGGCCATTATTTAACTGTGATACCATGTTGTTGAAAAGCTCACTAGTTCTAGTAACTCAAAGCGTTTAGTTTACCCCCCAAAACTTTGAATGTAGAAAGAAAAATATCTAGTCCTTCATGCTTTTGTTGTTCATTGCATACCCCCCCCTCCCCCCACTATAGTGGAGCTATTGAACATTACAGCTTCGTTACAGCGGAGAGGGCGATTCTGAGGTTTTCAGTCACAGGGTGCAGAAGTACAAATGTGTGATTTTAACTTAAAATACTTTCTTTTGTAAACCAGGCTTCAACTTCCATTTGAGGAGTTCATCCTACAGTGGACTGTATTTAGATGCTGTGAGCATTATTGACTGTCATTGTGTGTGATCAACTATCGAACAGGTAAATCACATTTTTAAACATTCCCATCCACCATCACCCAGTGTGTGTTTCTATTAAGATTAACCTTTTTTTATTTTCCAGACTAGTTAATTCTCAGGTCAAAGCCAACCGTCTTACTGATCCAAACATTACTGAGATATTTGAAAACAAATACAAATGGCAACAAAGAAGATGCAAGTGAGTCAAATTTAATAATGCACTCTATAGAAAGAGGCAGAGTGTTTGGTTCTCTTCCCCCCCCACCACCCACTCTAACATGACGATCTTCTAAATCACACGTAAAAATGTCAGTAAACTTGTCCGTCCTCCCCCCCCCCCCCACAGAATGTAGGTATAATCTGTGCAAAATAAAATACTTCAAGACTGAACGAATCAAACGGAACACAGATAAAATGGGGCAGAACAGAAGGTGTCGCCTCCGGACTAGCTCTCTCAAACAAATAAATAAATCCAACATCAGAAGGGGTTTGCAGAAGGATCAGCAGTCAGGAAAACACACGCACACACACACACTTCTGTCAGGCAAATCTGTAAATTAAATTCTCATCTAGTGCATCGTCGGGATTTCCTTAAATACAGTATATTTTCCTATATGTCCAAGTACTTCTCCCATGTTGAGATAATTACTTTGATAACACACGAGGAGAAATCAGGGGACAGAAGGCAAACTAAGTGGACTTGATGTGCTTTCATAGGAGCAGTAATCAGGATTCTGGTGTTTGTCGGTGCTGGTTTCTTCTACCAAAGCGCTCACAGAACACATGCATTATTACAAGATTTACACTTTGGAGAAAGAAAAAAAAAAATAAAGAAATGTAGATAGTAAGGTACTCTCCCAGAGCCCACAGTCCAGCCTCAGATTTAAGAGCCCCTCCACACTCACTCATCTTCTTCGTCCTCTTCCTCGCCGTCAGACAGAGAGGCACAGGGGCGGATCTGGCGGTATCTGTCCAACCACTTCTCCACCATCTGGGTGACCAGGGGGTGGTTGCGGCGGCGGGAGCTCTTCTGCATGGCTGCCAGCATGCCTCCCTCTGTCACGCAGCAGTCCAGCCACTCCCTCAGCAGCTTCTCCTGCTGCTCCTCGTTGCCCATCTGAGTCGCAGATAAAACATGCAGTTACTTAGGCAACGAAATGGGACATATTTAAGGTGTGAAGCTACTGGTGAGCACCGTCATGTTTTTTATGAATGGGGCATATTGGTTTAAAATGATTTTCAGTTGTAGTTAAACATGGGGGTGCAAGGGGGAAGTATGGGAGGAAAATGAGATTATGCCAAAACTCCCTTTAAGAAATGACCAACAATTCCTACAAAGTAACAAATATTCAGGTAATATGTAAAAATGCTAATTGTCTGTTTTTTTTAAATTTATTTTAACATGAATCAAAATGAAGTTAAATTCCCAGACTTTTGTTTTGAAAATATAAAGACAAAGATGTGAGCTCCAGCTGTGCACCACAGAATCAGCCCCTACCTCCTGTGCAGACAGGAAGTGAATGTGCAGCAGCTTCCTCTCGCTGTCCACCAGTGGCAACAAAGTGACTGTGACGTCGTCGTCAGTATTGAGGTTGGCGCCCGCACCGCGATTGTCGTAGCCGTCGTTCTCCATGGCCACCAGGGCTGAGAAGTGGCCCCGCGTGTAGCCCAGGGCAATGGGGCTCTTCCAGCAGAAACTCTGCTCCCACAACAGAGGCAGGTACACACCTAAACAAACACACGCAAAGCAAGTCAGACCAGCTGACAGAGATACTGTACGCTACGACACCCGAGCCACCGGGGAGGCACAGGCCCTGCAGCTGTACATTCAAATTACAGCGCGCGTGTGTGTCTGTGAGAGAATGTCGGTCAGGGCCAAGCACCATCTCAAATCTGACCTGACATCACAAGTGGCTGCGTTTCAGCCGACTGAAAACAACCGGCCCATTGTGAGCGGCTCTGTGGTGCAGCCTGGTGCCGTGCTTCTTCAGGAGTACATCCTCCCTCACACCGACTCTAGCTTTTGCCAGGCCTACGTCCTGCTCCAAACACACACACTGCCACTCACCAGACGCTTAGCATGCAATGTAGACTAGCCCTATGGCTCCAGTCCTCCACCTACTCCAGTTATTCTCTGGTTATTTATAGATTTGAATGGATATGTACTGAGTCAGAGGTTCTCTTATTCATCAAAATTAGAGGCAGTACAACAGACTGAGGTAAACAGTCTGTTACATAGCGACTACGCACCTCAGCTCTCTCTGGTCTTGATATACAACTTCAGGTGACTTTCTGTCAAGATATAAAGCAGCAAGTCTCAAGGACCTTATTTCATTCCCTGTTGTAGGTCTACAGAGTTAGAATCCAAAGGCAGGCTCAATGAGTATGTCGAGTGAACTCAAGGAACTTTAAGGGCCAGTTCATCCTGAATTACAAAAATATACTTGTCTTAGTGACCTCTAGTGTTATCAAGTCATGCAAGATATCCATCTCTGAGATTGCTTTCCATCCACTCCAATACAATGGAGGTCACTGGAATCTCATTTGTTGAGCTGGTAGCACTGCAAAATTACTTGTCAACGGTTTTCTTGGGGACTATTTCTTCACAAAGTGAGGTTTGTGAATGGCAAATGAAACCAAGCTAGATGCCACAAGCGGTAAAAAGAGAAAACATGCCAATCTGTAATTTGTACTGAAAAAGGTTAAGTGAGTCCCTATGTAAATTACTATTCCAGTCTCCCAGGTGTATCCACATTCTGCCTCACCTTGAAAACGAGTGTATCCTAACGTTTCCCCACGGAAACTTTTGTAGTATTTCACTCCGTAGACAATGATGGGTCTGCGAAGAATGTGTGCGAGAACAAAAATGTGGGTCTGCTCCAGGCTGGCTCCAGGCTGAGTGGAGGAAAGGGAACAAAAAAAAATGACACATCATACAGTTGTTGTAATGTAATAGACCCCCCCCCGCCCCCCAAAATTGTACATTGAAATTTAAATCGGACTAAAAATAGTGAAGAGGGCTGAGACTGCCAAGTACTGTGATCATATTACAAAACAGAGTGTCCTGCACCTGAGCCTGCAGCACAAGCAGCTCTCCTCTGTTATACTGTCTGCACGAGCAGAAAGCAGACTGCACACCTGCTTTTAATATAGCTACAATGACATTTCATGTTATAAAGGGGGCTTCGAAGCCATCTACACTTATGGGCTGGGATGTACAAAAGCCGATCTTATCCACTGGATTCCATTTCTCCGTCACCGTCGAAGCCTCAGACGAGGTTATGACATGGTAGCTTTTGCTGTGTTTGTTTATTCTGCCGGTGGAGTGGCTCTCGGAGCTAAATGCCTGTAATCCCATGGTCACGTGTTGGGAAGGCACGCTAGCCGAGCAGATAAGCTCTCCGTCAATCTACAACTCCATCTTAAGGGGATCTATGATAACCGCTTATGCACTCCCCATCATTCACACACGATCCACCCTGCTACTCTTCCAACTACGTCTCCCGTTCAGTTTCAAATCCAATTTACTTTTTTGGCACGACATTTAATGAGCAACACTCTAAACACATTAAGATAAAGCTGATAAATACCGAGTATTAAATTGCTTTCACCATTTTGTGCTTTGAGTGTGTGTGTGAATGCTGACAGATATGTGCAGCCGTCCACATTTAGATCTTCTACATCAGTGTGGATTCATAGCTTGAGTAGACAAGTGTTTTATGTAGATCATACAGTTCACATATGTCGCTCAATCGCTCTCTGAGGGATAGAAATGTACAAATCCAAAACCAGGCCACAGCTGCTGTGAGCTTACAGCAAGTGACCGCTAGTCGGTCTGATGAGCGGCTCCCTGTTGTGCGTAGACTAGAATGCAGGTGACGCACTTAAAAGAAATCTGCTTGTTAAAAAGGGATGTTGACAATGTTTTTGGGTGAGAAATACTGGATGTAAAAAATAACTGGGCTTGTATATAAGAAAAATCCAATGGGTGCCCTTAAAAAGGAGGAGGAAGATTTTCCTGTTTACCTCTTTTTTTTTTCCCCCTGGAAGAACAAAAACAACATCGTGTTTTTTATCGTGTGTCTCCAAAACCAAAAAAGGAGACAGCACACATTTTGCGCTCTCTGCGCAACAGATGAGGTGGTGAGCTTTCTGCTTTTCCAACTGTGGGTCAGATATATATATATATATATATATATATATTGTATTTTCCAAGTATTTCTCCCTGTTCCTCACAACTTCTATCCCCTCTTAACACATTTTGGAGCTCTCCTGCTCCCTCTACAGACCGACCATATCATACAGGACCATGTCGATCGATAGCGAAAAGGGGGGGAGGAAGTGAGTAATTCAGAAGGAACCTCATCATTACCTGGCTGGCTAAAGACAGGATGAACGCCCAATCCTCCTGCCACTGCTCCTCTCTGAGGGAGAAATGCAAACCGAAACTCTGCGAGTACCACGACTCCCACTCCTTCCAGCGTGTGTAAAACCTAAAAATAAAAGTTTCATATTAGACCATTTTTAAAGACCATCTGAATCAAAATTGGCACTACTTTCACCGTGCCTATATGGCAGTAATTTACTTACATGCACCACAGTTTATTTATCCTTCTACAATGTATGTCAACAACCACATCCCCCCCACAGAGAGTACTGCATGGAGAACATTTAACATTCATGAAATAGTACTTCATGTACAAATCAACTGCGATCATAAGACCTTTAAATCACTGAATTTAGAGGACTCAAAAGAATCCTACATGTCTTTCATGTCTAACCTTTAATAGGTCAAACCTACTGTATTTGTGAGGAACGTATGTAAATATTCTGAGGAAATGCTTCTACACTAAGCCTCCAAGTCAAATGATCAAAGCCACAAAACTGCCAACAGGAGCATGACTGGCAGTCCGTACAACATTTTTATGCTTATACTCAGGACATACATATACCTATGAAATGAAAATACAGGTGGCATTTTGCATACTACATTACAATATACAAATGTTTCCTGCATTGAGCCATAGAGACTCTGTAGGGTTGTGGTGTCTCACCAATGGGAGCAGTCATGCAGGCTGTCGTGGAGGGTCTTGCGGAGAACAGAGTCCTTGTCGTAGATGCCCCACGTGGCCTGTAGAACAGAGTCCAACAGGCAGTCTCCAGCTGTGCGGTTCCACAAGGCGTACAGGCGACTGTCCAGGCGTGTGCCCAGCTCCAGAGACCAGTTGATGACAGGAGATTCCTCTTCCAACTCTATACACAGACAGACACAATGCATGAGCGTTAGGGAAGGGAACTAACAGGAGGACAGGTTCCATGAATGTTCAAGCCCATTTCTGTCAACAACGGGGAACTTCTCCAGGAGAGGCAGGAGGATGGCGTTTAAGTTTGAACTTTTTAGATGTGAAATATGTAAGTATTTTCTCCCTTCAGCTGACCAATGAACAGGACAAAAATCACTAACTGAAAAGGTGATGGTCCTTAATCTGTTCACAAAAACTCAGCCTTGATGCTGTGTTGAGCGTTTCACATATGCAGCTGCTGCAGCTAGTCGTTATAGAAACAAATTGTGCGTCGCACAACCTGCTTTTCAACATTTGTCTTTCCTCCTGTAATATTAAAACACACCTCTGCTGCTTCCTCAGCCATTTTCTCTGCCACAAACAAAAATCCCAGAGTACCACTCCCCAGCGGCAACCCAGTTTGTGGAGGCTTAAATAGGTCACAAGACTCCTGATACTTTCAGTGAAACACACAAACATGCACATGCATGTTCACAAGCATTCACACGCACAGAAAGAGTGAGTGTGTGTGAATGAGAATGCTGGGAGTGTGTCATTGGATGTGTGTGCGCACGTGTAGGAGGGAAACCAGTGAGCTCAATTCGCCCAACTGGAGAGGGTATAGAAGATGAAGCAGGAGGTGGTGAGCCGGTCGGAGACAGAAGAACAGAAGAGCTTCTACGGCACAGCCAGATCATGAATCACAGGCAACCAAAACCCATCACATCTCAACACATGTGACTCGACCAAAATACGTGCCTGCAGATACCAGATATGAGTGTGAATAAATCTTGGGTACCTTTCTGCACATCTCGATCCAGCACCTCATCGAAAAGCTTCTCTTGGACAGCAGGCGGCAAGTCCTCTATATCTGCACAGATACAACATAAAGCTTTCACGCTCATATTAAGCTAATGGTGTACGGCACCGAGGGACACAGACACGCTACAGTAATGACACGCACACACACACGGGGGGGTTCTTTGCCATTCCGTTCATTGGCTGACATTTTGTCAATGGCACACGATAAACACAAGCCCTGTACAGCATGTTGTCTTTCTGTGTGTGCTGAACTGTGCACACACAGAGCCAGAACACTGGTGGCTATTCTCTGGCTCAATAGTGAATGGCGCTGGCTTTGTCTGAAAGAGATGGAGGCAGAAACAGAGGGAGCGCGTCCTGCAGCTGGCCTCGGGCCAGATTCAGTCTGCAAAGAACTTACTTGGCATAACACGGAAAAAAAAAAAGAAATATATCTGACGCCTGCATAATCTTTCATCCCAGCGGCACTGAATCAGAATACAACTGGTAGCTCTGTAAATTAAAGTGCGTGACATTTCAGTGACGACATTACGCCACGGGTACGGGACACTTTAGTTGCTGTTTCTCTGAGCAATGCGGCACAACAGGGCTAGCCACCATTCCTCCAAATCTCCACTGTTTGGAAGAAAATTCCACAGATGTGAATAAAATGTAAGTATGACTACAAGCCCCAAAATCTGAAAATGTATTCTTTGTTCCCCCCATTCTACCCATTCAGATTAAATGTAGCCTGCAGTATTCAGTGTCAATCTTTATCTAAAAAGGACCTCAAAAAAGACAAATGCTAAGACTGTTTTTTTGGGGTGGATGTTGTTTAATTTGTGGTGTTCATTGAGGCTACAGAAAAGAAATCCGTCAGTGGAGTCCCACGAAACTAATGTATTTAGGTGATAAACAGAGAAGGTGTTAGATTACACATATGCAAAGAAGTCCAATACGCAAAGTGATGTGATCATCAGGATATCGTGGGTACCTGCAGGCAGGGTGAAGGTGACCAGGTCGGTGAGGAAGTAACAAGCAAAGTCTCCTTTGCGTTGATGTAGCGAGGCTGCAATCTCCCTGCGGATCTGCTCCGTCAGCTCAGGACACACCATGGAGGGGATGCACTTGGCTGCCTGCTGGCTCACCTAAAAGCATGTACACACAGTCACTGGAAGTTAGAGGGAAATGAACCGATACAGACATGGACAGATACTAAGTAATAAGTATATTAAAAACAAAATATAAGCAGGTTTCATGACCTGTTCCAATACATGCATGTATGTTTATTAAGGGTGGGCAATATGGACAAACATTGACAGATCCCACAATAGATTTTACAGGATTATCTCAAGATACATATTTTGATACCGACTATTTGAGCTGGATTATATATTAGTGCATTTCACTACAATATACTGTAAATACTTTAATTAAAAAAAAAGGTAGATTTTTAAGAGCTTGTTTTCATTTGGACATGAAATTGTTTATTTACTGTGTATTAATTTAATAATGTTGGGAGACAAACCATAATATAGAATTATCCTTAAGCCTTCCCATTTATATACACACTCAGTTGCCAGATTATTAAGGCCACCCAGCTAAAATGAATGCAGTCTAGTACAACAGGCCTGCACTAAATACTGCCTTAATGAAGCTACTTGCTAATGTTAATATTTAGTCTGCCCTCATTTATATAAATGGCCTGTCTAATAAAGTAGCGACTGAGTGGAGATAAAAACTAAAATGCAACATTGTACTTGTATGTATTTGTTATATTGAGGATCAAATTCTTCATACACAGTGAAGAGGCCATGTTTCTTTTCCAACCTCCATGACTTGTTTCACAGTTGCCCTCTGTGCCTTTCCTAATCGTTGCTTGCCCTCCTTGCAAACCACATCAGCTCCAAGGCATCGCGTCCATTAGGAACCCGCGATAGGACTGCAGCCAGGCTAATCCTCCACCTAATCCTCAAAGTGCACTTCTGCTGTAATTATAGGCATTAGGCACATCTACTATATATCGTCCACTCTGGCACAGAACAATTGTAGACTGACGTGGTACGGAGAAGTATAGAATAGCATCATAACAGGAACAGGTTTTCTTGTGTGATTTAACCAATTTCATTGTCAGACTTTGCTTAGTGCACTCATTATTATTAAAAGGAAGTCAAAAGATTACTGGCAATTACCTTTCCTCCTTTATAAGACTCTTCATACAAGTCCACTACTGATTCTGCTGCTTGGTGTATTCATGTGCAGAAATACATGTGTAGAGAGGATTTAATCAGCCTGCTAAATAAACTCATGGTACATTTTTGGGTCCACTTGCTCAAAGAAGATGGTACGGCTTTAATTCCACTGGGGTGGCAAAGACAAACAACACCTATCAGGAGGCTTACCTCTGTGAGCAGGATGGCAAGCATGTCCTGCCTCTGGAAGCGGATGGCCAGATGGACCAGGGTGAAGCCTACATCAAACGCAGAGGAGCGGTTGAGGAGCTGCACCTCATCGGCAGTGAGCTGCCGGGCGATGTCACCACCGGATGACTTGTAGGCTTCTACTGCCGCCAGGTCTCCTTCCACCACGCCTGCAGGAAGGAAGGTCAGAAATTATGTCACAATTGTTGGCACCGATATGCAGGAATTCATGCACAAAGACTGTTGACGTTTGATGGCGGTGGCACACATCTACACGGTTTACAATCTGTGTTTAAGGATGGTGGAATAGTACGGTACAGAAGGAACAATGCACATTCAACAGCTGTCACAACAAGTCATATACACTCAGATGCGTGTTTGTTAGTCTTCTCTCATTGACATCAACGGCTTGCCTACTTATTAGTAACACGTCAGAGTATAACAATGCACACAACAGCAGTACAAAATACTCACATTACAATCATGCAAGCACAACAATTTAAACAAAAAATTTGCATCATAAATTTCCTGCAAGTAGTATTTATTGCAGGGCTCTTGCATTCGTTTTAACTAGATGTACCTAATAAACTAACATCCGAGTGTACGTGAATCTACTATGCCAAAAACTAGTGTTTCCTGTTCAAACACATCGGCAAAGAAAATGAACTGATGTAGAAAGACATGGGAATCCTTTTAAAACCGGCCTAGTCTTTGTAAATGGATTAGACTGGCTTTTGGAGCACTTCCAACCCCATGTCCTTGCTTGTAATAGAAGCTAGATGTAGCCTAACAGACAGCTTGCCATGCTCAACGAAAGAACTACAGACATATCCATCAAACTGTGCTGACGCATCATAGTGTTCTTAGTCACAGCCAATGAATTACATAACAAAATCAACGAGAAAAGGAGTTTAATGCAGAAAGAAGTCAGCGCGAGCAGAGCTCTCGAGCTCTTGACGTCAATCCACAGTACAGATGACCTCTAGATGTAGCCACTGGCTAACCCAGTGTGAGAACAGTTATCACACTGTCAGGCTACAACGTAGCAGAACAGGCAGAGCAGTGTAGCTAATAATGCAGAGCTATCGGAGCGCTGTGTCAGACAGAGGACAGTCTGTGCAGATTAGCATCCTCCCCCTCCGTCGGTCCTAGCAGTCTCAACATCTGTTACGAGTGAAATAAGCGACAGCTAGGTAGCACACTGAGCACGGAAGCACAAAACTAATTTTAAAAAAGATTGCCTTATGTGAGGAGGATGTTCTCTCAAGGACGTTTACCTTGAGGGAACCTGGACTGGAACAAGCCAAGAAGGCCCGGTCTCCTTTTACACATGCTGGGCGATATTTTGCAAACAGATCCATAAATAGATGGAGACCTCAAATTGTTTTTCAAAAGGTTAAGCATATGGTGACTGGTTTTTGGAGTGTGTGAATCGAATATAGGTCATTTGAGGAAGGGAAACCCCCCCCCCCCAAAAACAAGACTTACACCTGTGTCTCAATTCCACTCTTTATAATATAGAGCATCCCCATTGTGAAAGTGTCGACATTAAGTATACTTGAGCGTGCTGTTGATGTGGGCCTTACACCGAAACGCAACGTTGAAAAGAAAATTATTGTGTCGTGGAGGTTTTTTTTCCCCCCTCTTCCCCACATTTGCTCCTTTGTTATCCAAGCACCTGGTTGGCTGGAAGTAGCTCCGGCGCACACCGTGTTCTTCCTATAAGAGTGTGCATTGCAGTGCACAATAGAAATGGTGGGGGCGCCGACCACATAACCACAATGTCCACAGTTCAATTGCAGCCAAGGACCTATATTGCATGTCACAGCTATTTGTTTCCTGCTTAGCTCTATACAATCTAATAAAGGCAACACTTTTTATTTATTTATTTATTTTTTTTCTTTAAATGGCAGAATTACTCACTCAAAAAATAAATAAAATCACATTAGTAGACCATGGACAACAGCAAAAATAAAGCATTAAATAGGGATATTGGAAGGACACTGACCTCTCCTTCTGCTAAGATTTAAAATGCGAAATAGGAAGTAATGTTCCAAAAACACCGTTGACAGTTCTCTCAGTCTCATGATGCGATTACAAAACTCGGCCAGTATTTTGGTCAGTCAGGCCAGTCTCATTTACCAACTGCCACAATAGCATACCGTGAAGATTATTACATGTGTACACAATGGCCCAAACAGCAATAAAAAGGGACATCTTGAACATCAGGCGTGATGGCTGTTTTATTGCCAATTCTGCAAATAGGTCGCCCCATTAGGTGGAAAAACTAGCATGGCAGGATGCTTTGTCTTCTCTCTTCAGGTTTGACCAAGTCTATGACATGACAGCGTTCCTGATCCCAGAAGTCTGGTTCTTCCCCCCGATCACCTTTGTGAATGACCGCAAGCAAATCTCAGTCGGGGGTGTAACACACAGTCTGGCAAGTGTCTTGACCATGTCACAGCAGGAGCACAGAAACCTACTGCAATCTGACATAGCGGCCATCTGGACACACATTAATGTTGTGTTGCCGTTTTAACTAATCAAATAACTGACATTACGAAACTTCACAGCCCATAAAGACTTAATAACATTTGGGACAAGTTCTACAAACGGGCATTACCATTTTAGGTAGAATTCTTTAGTCATGGGTAGAGTGGCTGACTTATTTTTATTTTTTTTAGCCTGTCAGAAAAAGGTTCCGCTGATCTCATTTCCAGTGCCTAAAGACAGACAGACAGACAGACACACTCCACAATTTGTTTTCATAATAACACTAAAAATCAAGTACACTGTACACACCATCATCATGAGCAACATTAAACTATAAGCATAACAAACTATCTGCAATTGCGAGACTCGCCAGATAAAATCTTTTTGGAAGATTGTTCTTTTGTTTCACTCAAACTGCTTCCTGTCTGCTTCCTTCTGTGGGAACGTAAGATCAATGGGATCATCTGATTTTGGCCCAAATACAGAGCTCTGAAAAAACATTAGCAGCAGAAATGTGGGGAAACAGTAGAGCAAAGTGAGATCGAGTTGTGAGAGCTGAGGAAGTGCTTGGCTTGGCCGTAATGTGCCGCTCGGCTCAAGCACCTCCCCCACTGACAAACACTTTGAAGGGCCCAACTGTAACATAAGCAACATCACTGGGGGGAAAAAAAAGACAGCTGACATGGTGTGAATAGAAAGGCTGGAAATGTTTATATCAGGTAGATGTTGGACAACGATGAGCACATAAACTGTCTCCCCGTGACTTAAGAGTAATGTTTTCTATCCCACAGCAACAAGCTGGAAAAGGGCAGTCAGTGCAAAGGTCAGGAGGACGCTGATCCTGTACTACCTTCAAGCTTTTTTGTCAACGCTTCTTGTCAAGGCTATTTTTGGCTTCTAGGGGCCCCTGCTAGGGACACATAAGCGCCACTGTTTACAGGGTCTGTTGACTGCGAGCCAGGAGAGTCTCTGGTCCACGGGCTCGGCTCTCACTGCGCCGGCCAGACGGCCCATTCATCCCCACCGGCTGGGAAGCACTCAGACCCTCTCAGTTTCTCAAAAGACACTCTTAGTGGCACAGCAAGGGAAGCTAGGGGTTCAGTGATGAGTTGGATCAAATTCCTATTGGTCGTTTAGGTCAGCAAATCCTTTTATTAAGCCGCCATCCGGGATCATTTATGCTTTGCTGATAAGTAAATCACTAGAGTGGATATTTTCTACCTGGAAGCACTACCTTGTGAAATTAAACCCATCTCAAAGCCTGCCAAGCCCATGTTTTGCAAAATTCTTGTTGTACTATACTATTTGGCGGCCAAACAATGAGACATGTTGTCATCCATTAATAAAGGGTAAAGGTAGATGGCACTACTATGCAGCCTTGGCCTTCGCAGAGTGAGGCACCATCTGCACCGTAATAAAACACAACCGAGCAGAAACTAACTGTTTTGCAATTTGAGACACACACACACACACACACACACACACACAAGACAAGACAATCAAATGGTTGCTTCTGACTGGAGATCTTCGCTTTGTTGCCGCCGAGCGTGACCTCATGGAAGGAAACAAAAAGCTGGTGTGACAATACAAGTGTTGTTACAAGGAGAGAAAAAAAATGAGTCAAGCGTATGGATTCTTTGTACCAGGAAAGCTAATCAGGGGAGCAACAGAGAGAAACGTGAACCAAAGTGCAGAACTCAAAAATAAAGAGAATTTATAAATGATATAAAAACAGATACAATGAACAAATCCTCAAATCTGAGAAGCTGGAATGAGAGGTTTTCCTTAGAAATGGCTGATCAGAACTGTTGTCGATTAATTTTTCTGTGGCTCGACTACTCAAACTCACTTCAGCCCTGGCAGGAATGACACGTAATAAGGTATTAAAAACTCACCAGCGCATGCATTGAGGAACAGCCAGTCTGTCTTCCTCATTCGGTTTCTAATCTGCTTTAGCTTCTTGAAGTCAACCTCTTGCTCCTCTTTGCTGCTCATGGCTCCAGCTGCGAGCTCTATCCTCTGGAAGTCCATTTTGACGTGGTCGTCCCTCTTGGGCATAGGAGGGGACCTCCTTTGGCCCTGGCCTCCACTGCAACTGCCCCTCCACCGAGCCCTGTCCTGCTCATTGATCATAAGGGTCGGCTCCGCAGACCCTGCCAGCTCTATGGCTTCCTGGTTGCTGGGCTTGGGGTGGTCACACACCACACACGTTGTAGTTTTGGGCAAGTTCTGGTAAGTGCAAGCTGTGCATGTCCAGTGCTGCTGATGGGTGTTGAGTCTGTTTCTGTCATTGTACTCCTCACAGGTATCCACAGGGGAGTGGAGAGCAGGACGGCAGCCCGGGTTGGAGCCTGAAGTCTGGGGGGACTCGGTGGGGCTGCTGGTCCTCGGGCGCTGACACAGGCACTGTGTGCAGCGGATGGCCCGGGGCCAGTTCAGGTAGGTGCATATCTGGCAGGACCACTTATTGGCAAGCTCAGCCATGCTGGCTGGCCTGACTCTTGGCCTTGCACTGGAGTCGGGGCAGATGAGGAGGCTGCTGCCACTCTCAGTTCTGGGAGGGTTCCACTCCAGACTGGGGTCCAGATCGGGGCTGTTCTTGTACGGTTCCTCTGTGATGATGGGACCCCTCGACCTCTGCGCACGGCACATGGTGCACTTGATCGCAGATGGCCAGTTTTCATAGGTGCAGTAGTCACAGACCCACTTCACCTTCTGTTCCGTCATTGTGGATCCCTCGGGATGGTCAAACTGTGGCGATAAATCCAGTTAGATGTGTGTCAGTAAACACGGTGAACTATTAAGAGACGCATTCCGCGGGTGGTAGACTAACTTGCATCTGGTCGGGCACGTTCACGGGCAGAATGAGACTGTTGTGCGATTGAAAGCCTAAGAACGTGCCTGCCAGCTGTTACCAACCCGGGGTTCGATCCACACGACGACGGGAGGCTTCATTGCATTGCCGTGGAATAATGTTGCAGCGTTAGCTTACTAGCTGGCAAGCTAACGAACCGACATGCACGGCCGCCGTACGTCTCAGCGGCTAACGGACATTTAAAGAAGCTCGTACGACCGTGGAACGTGCTATTGTCCGGAATGTTACAAGAAGATATACGTCAAACTCACCGTTTCGTGACTGTGCGCGTTTCTCAGGCGCTGCTGAACACCACAACAAATCCTTCGTGTACAGTCCCCCCCCCCTTCCTCCTCCTCCTCCTCCTCCTCCTGCTGCTCCTGCTCCTCCTGCTCGGTCGAACCGTTCCCAAACCGAGTTATTTCGACCCCTTTGGTCGCTCACATGTTTACCTTCACGGACACATTAACCTCTCGCCGGACACACGACACCACGGCAACGCCCAGGCACTCCTGGAATCACGGTAGAAATCCGCGACGCCCCGTGGTTTACATCGCCTCCGTTGTTGTTTAATGGCGGCGACAGCGAAACAAATGAGTGGCAGAGCCAAAATAAACGCTGGCTCGCCTTCGTCACCAATCATCTGGCGCAGCGCTCAACGCGATTGGATGAAAGGGACCGTGTTGCCTTCACGGCCTATCGAAAATATTAATACTCCCTGCGAACCAAAACGTACAGTATTAAGAGGCTCAAGACAGCTGGGAGGTTTGACATTACTATGTAGGTCAAAAACGATCCCGATTTGCTTAGGGTCTGTGAGGCACGACATTTATCAGTTGAAATATTTAATCATGTTATGAAACGCTCGCGGGACGTTTAATTAAACAATTGAGAAAAATCCGAGCTTATTAGAAAACCTGAACGTTTCAGCTACTGAGTTTATAAATACATTATGTAGATGCTGTAGGCTGCAAATTAATTTAACCAGGTCGCAGTCTGACAGCATTCTACGCCATTACATGGTTTTGTACACGCTCACATTCATAGCGATGATACGAGGGAAGAGATAGAAACAGGCGGTGGTGTGCGCGTGCTGTTCTACAATTCGGTTATGATTAATCACCTTTTTAATAACCTCTGCGTTACATGACTGGTTATTTAATGCATGCTGGAACAATATGGATTCGGTATTGTAATACGCTGCAAAAATACACAGGCACGTACCTACGTAATGACGTGCGGTATCGCAAACGTACGGAAGAGGATCAGGACCATACAGCCGCCTGGACACGCCCCCTGTCAACACGTCACATCCAAACATGGCGGCTCTGTTGAGCCGGCTGCACCACATTTCGCTCCACGTTTCCGACGCGGGGAAAGTAGCCAACGACCTTGTCTCTAAATTCAAGTTTGATTTGTTCGCCGTGAGAGTAGCCGACGGGTCCAGGCAGCTGGCTTTGCGAAAAGGCGCGGCCGTGTTCGTCGTGAATGAGAGGCCGGACCGGAGGGCTGCGCGCTTCAGTGCGCGGCTGACAAACACAGGCAGACCTCCACCTGCTCCACACCGGGTCAACGGTGGGAAACGCGACCAGGACAATCCCGCGGAATGCCGTTACGACGCCAGGCCGCAGTGCTCCGTGGATACTGTGAGCAACGTGTGCTTCGAGGTGGAGGATGTGGAAAGGTCATTCGGGGCCCTTCGCCGTTTGGGCTGCAAGTTCCTGGTGCCTCCCACGACAGTTGGGGACGAGCGTGGCCGTGTCACCTACTCCGTCGTCAAGTCCATTGTGGGGAATGTGTGCCACACGCTACTTGACAGGACGAACTACACGGGAGGCTTCTTGCCTGGGTTTGATGTCATTGAAAAGGGCCGCAGCACCTTGGAAGGAGAGGACGCGTCTTGTCCGATCACACATTTTGATCACGTAACTTACGCCTGTCCCAGGAATACAACCGGCCAGGTCATGAGGTGGTATGAGGAGCTCTTTGGGTTCCAGAGGTTTCTCATTCATAGGTGAGACGCTAATGGCATTTCAAGGCATTCACTGCTGTAATCTCTTATTTTGTTCAACCTGGTGTCAGCGAATAAGGATGTTTGTTCTTCCGAGCAGAAATGAGGATGTGGACGAAGGTTTTGTCGTAAACCAGGAGGACGTTGGCCTACGCCTCACCGCCATGGAGTACTGGAAATGCAGCGACGCGGGCATCACTCTCCCCTCGGTGGACAATAGAGAGCCTGACTGCAAGTTTGTCATTGCAGAGTCGCTGCCTGGACAAGGTAACAGCAGCAACTCCCATCTTTCAAGGTATTTCATTAATCCATCCCAAACTGCTGCTATTACAACTCCTGCACCACTGTGTGCTTGCACTTATTTCAGGCAGGAATCAGGTTGACACCTTCCTGGACAAGCACAGGGCCCCCGGGATCCAGCACATTGGCCTGTACACTAACAACATAGTTTCTACTGTGCATGCGATGGCTGAAGCTGGTGTCCAGTTTTTCTCCCCTCCTCCTGCCTACTACACTGAGGTGAGGCTGACGCTTACAGAAGTGCACATCAACTTATTTTCCATAGCAAATAAACAAGTGCTGACTTGATAAATGCAAGAAATGGCCTACGGTTTATTCAACAAGTTGGAAAGGATATATGATAACATGCTAATCACAGACACACGAGACAGATCAGCGGTGTCTTTAATTTGTGAAATTACAGAGCTGCCCTGGCTTTTGAATTTGCACCTCCACAACGTACACACACACACACTCCGATGTATAGTGAATCAGTGGGCACCAAAGACCAGTCAAGGGATAGACGCTAATGTTTTCAAGCCCCTAAATTTGGTGGCCAAAGTACATTTTTGGTGGCCGAAATGTAAAACACAATTTTAGACAGCCTTTCATAACTGTGACACCTCAAGAAATGAAAAGACATTAACGGAATAAAAATATATTTGTATAAAACTCAAGTTCTCTGTAAACATATGGAACATATATTCTTTCGCAGTCTCTTAGTTCAGCCTATATTTCCTTCCTTAGGAATCAGGATGTTTGTGGAAATGTATAATTGCTTTGGCGAAGGCTCGCAATATATGGATGAAACTTGGTGGCCGCACGGGGTCACCTACATGGAGTTTTTGGTGGTCACAAAGTAACTTTTTGTGGCCACGAGCCACAGGGCCGTGGTTGATGTCGAACGCTGCCATTCCATAAGAGTGGACTGGTCTAGCACCTTACTTTTTACCAGAAGGTATCAGGGGTTTGGGGATTTGATAGTCTTTAACAGCTCTCAGCGTCACCTCTTCAAAGTCCAACAGAAAACTTTACAATAACTAACTTGGTCTAATAGTAAATAAGCCTTATTTTTCTACGACTTTCTGTAATGTTTTTGTGGCTGATTATTACTAGATCGTGGAATAAATGTGTAATTTTCCACTGTGATTATCAACCCCTTTACCTACCTGTGTGCTGAGACAGGTGGGAAAACGGCAGGAGATAGAGGAGGCAGGACACAACCCACAGATGCTGGCGCAGCATGGCATTCTGCTGGACACAAACCTGCACCAGGATCTCTCATCACAGACAGCATCCAGTGATAACAGAAGGTGAGAGGCAATCGAGAGCCACAATATTTTCTTACAGAGGGGTACTTTAATCGATCTTTCTTAAAGGATAAAACTGTCTCCTGGGGTTTTCTGTCCATCTACTACTGATAGTCATTTCTTTCAGTACCTCTGCATGTTAACAGAGATCAAATAAAACATTTATAATGCTAGCTACAGCAACTTATTCCATAAGTGTTGTACAGTAGTAGATACCCATGTAACCAGGCATATGTACAGAAAAACCCTGCACACATTTCAGCTTTTCGGAGAGAATAATGAAAGAAAACCTTTGACACCTTGGAGAACAAAGGTTAACTCGGGAGTGCGGCTAGACGTCGACTAAACCATTAGTTGTCATTCATCTCCTGTCAAATCATGTGTTTCACCAAGTGTCCTTACTTTATTATCGTCTGATTACAGGTACCTTCTCCAGGTGTTCTCCAAACCCATCTTTGCAGAGGACACCTTCTTCCTGGAGCTGATAGAGCGAAGAGGGGCGACAGGTTTTGGTGAGGGGAACATCAGGGCACTATGGAGGTCGGTGCAGGCGCACATGGAGAATGAGAGGACAGATTCTCAGGGAGAGGGATCCCCAAAAACTGTGCAGTTTGCTCAGTAGTAATCACTCCAAACTGTTCTGAGGTTATTTTATTTCATGGCTTTTTTATTATATCAATGTGACAGAATTTATTGCAGAAAAAAAGGTGTAAAATGTAAAAAAAAGATGTTATATATTTATGGCAGGGTTCTCTGTTTCACTAGTAAACCTCAAGTTACAAAGTACGAAATGCACATTTTGTTAATATCTAGATGTGAACATGGCGTGAAGAACAATTGCTGGCCTCAAAATAAAGTCCACCGTGTTTCTTAGTATGTGTGTGGGCCAAACGTCAGAATAAGAGCTCTTGAAATCTCTTGGGTCGTTCTTAGGTAAACATCAACAGTGGCCAGAGATGGTTATGTCCATCACTTCTACTCAACTAAATTTCCAAATTGTTTATACTTTTGGCTCCTGCACATTTATGTCACACAGCTTTAGTTGTGTGTTATTTAGCTGATAAAAAATGGACATTAAAGAACATGTAATCAGGTTATGAAATATGATGTGGTGTTATAGATTTACCTACTTCACCTCACCAAATAGCCTACTTTGTACGCCTACGCTATTTAATTTGTAAAAGGCAGACTTAGCTAGGATTACGACTTAATTTATAAGCATCATAATGACTGAAAATAAAACTGTTCTGAGCTCAATGGCTCTTTTTCTAAATACCTCACTCACACAGTCACTCATGAGCCGTTACTGGAAGAACAGCTGCACCTCCCTCAGATGCTGCTGAGGTTTTAGCGATGTGCATGCTCTGGCAAAAATATTGCTTTAGAGCCTCTTAGACGGGATCTCCAAACCCACAGAGACCTTGCCAGTAATTAACTTGGCTATAAACATTACAGGCGCGGATTAGCGGGATTGATGAGAAGCAGCGAAGTTTTGATGGGAGTTCCACGAAAGCCATATGCTCGTTTTTTTGTGTTCTAACTGTAGTTACAGTGTCCACATTGAGTGACATCAGAGAAGAGCTTCAACAGGCTGCAAAAATTTGGTTTGTAAATGCATGTACTTCTGCATTTTGACAAATGGTGTCAGTGTTTTTCTTTTACTCAAGTGTCACTCTCTTGGCCAAACTAAACCCTTAAGAGTTGACTATGTATTTAGGATTTGTGCCCACTGAAGGAAAGCTTGTGAATCCTAGGAATGACAAACAAAGTCAAATACTGAGTAGTGCACTCCTAATTCAGCTTTGGAACTCGTTTGTGGTAGAGTATGAACAGAGTTAAAGGTTTTAACTGCATTTGCTTAAAATTGTGAATGAAAACAAACGGCTGAATCTTAAATCATAAAATGGGAAATTTTGTCAGGGATGGAGAAGATTAACTGTTCATTTAAGTTGAGAAGGGATTGCTCCTGTAACAGGAGTCCTTTTGCCATCTGTCTGCAGCCAGTGTGAACCACAGATGGCATGCAGCATTCTGCATGGGGTCTCACTACTGGGAGTTGGGCGCTCACTTCCTATTTACTGATAACCATATGCTAGCTACAGTTACATTAAAAAAGACCAAAATAAAGGCATGTTTTCTGTAAAACATATAGAAGCTGTTAGACTTAAGTTCTGTCTTGTTGCATTATGATTGGTGGATACTGCCCCTTATGGTTTTGACTGTCACAACACACACTGCCAAACTTGTTGACTTGCAAGACTCTGACTTCTGTACTATGAGTTGTTTTGTCATCTGTTCCTTTTTTAGGTCTACAGAACACAATACGCAAGGTTCACTTATCATATATCCTGCATTTGCTGACTAAATCGCTCACTTTCCAGTCTGCTGAAGAGGTTTTGGTAAAAACAACTTGACATCCCCACACTGTAGCCTACATAGCGGAGGAGACAAACCTGCAGTGCCTTTTTACACAAAAGGCAGACAGTCTAAAGCCGAGGAGGACAGTCTGGGGGAGATTAGTGGCACGCGACAGATGTTACTCCTTGATTAACAATTGTGTCTGCCAGGGGTGCGATTCGGCTCCCCGCCCTCCTGAGGCCCAGAGTGCCCACACAAAATAAATGAACTTACTGCATGTGATGTGATAGTATAGGGGTGATGATGTTTGTCAATTACGTTTATGCAGTACTTGTCATAAATATAATTGGCTTATATACATTTTCAGACGTTAAAGGGTTTTGACTCTGGCTGTCAGAGGCTCACAATGTACACACAGTGTCTAAACATATAGAAAGTAAAACAAACGCAAAGCTATTATATGTGAACAAGCTGTACTGGAAGCGGTACATAACCTCAGATAGTAAGGTCACAAGAAGATTGACAAAAATGTGTCTCTAATGTTTGCTTTTATCTTGTCAAATTCTGATCGTAGGCCTGCTGATGAAAAGAACGGAGGACAAATCTCTTTGGTGGATAGATAGATTTTAAGTGTTTAGAAGGTAATATTAATATTATGTACAGGTGTGCATGGAGCCAGGATAGTGACTTTAATATTTGGCATCGAAAATAAAAATACTGAAAAAGGGAAATATTGGCATTGAAACCTTTTGTATTGGAAACAGTTTGCACTGAAACAAGTACATTGTCATTGAAAAACATCAACATAACATGAAAAAAAAAATGGATGACTGTTTTATTTGACCGTGCCAGTAGTTGTTTCCTGTACAAATGTTCCAATGCCAATGTTTACTATTTTTTTCTGTCCTGGCTCCATACAGGTGACCGTGTGTATACAACTCATTGCACAAAATGTGTGTATGTATAGACCAGTAATGGGTAAATAAAAATAATAGCATATTGCACGCCAGTGTACATGTGATGAAGCCAGAATTTGCTTACTGGAAGGAGAACACCTGTTTATAATAGATGTATTTATTCTTATTTTGCTGGAGCAAATTATGGGAGGGGGGGCTGTCAATGTATATATATCACACATCTCTCTTTCTTCCTCTGTGTGGCTCTTTTAAGGGGCTCACATATTGGCAACTTATGTTATTCCACTGTGTTATTGTGGAAGTGCCATGTCTATATGCACAGCTCCAAACTGTGATTACTTTTCACTGCTGCAGGGTGGGTCACACCACAAACTGCGCTGGCGGGGTGGTAGTGTAACAAAATGTCTTGCAGAAATTCACATTTTACCCTCTACCGCCGCACGCTTTAGGTGGATTGAACGCGACGTTTTAATGAGCCGAAACCGCGCAAAGTACAGACGCCAAAAACGAAAGATTCAGCGGTACGAGTAACTTTTCGGACACCCCTCTCCCCTGTCAAACGTGGTATCGCTCGCGTGTGCTGTCACGGGCTCGTCAGCGCGCCGTGTCGGACAGCAGCGCGCTGGGTAGTGATGTTGTAGTTTTGCAGGCGCTGCCTGGAGCAGGACGTGAGGTGACCTGCTCGCGTTCCTGCCTGGCGCCGTGTTCTCACTTTCGGCTGGGACAAAACTCGGCATGGTCCAGCGGAGGTAGCCCGCTGCCCAGGTGTTGTCGGGCGCCCATCGTGATGCTCGTGAGTGGCAGTTTGTTTTTTGTTTGTTTGGGTCAAATAACAGGTTTCTGTGCTAGCTAGCTAGCTGTGGGACTGTAGCTCGTTCATGAAGTGTGATACTCCCTTGTGTTTTGGAAGTTTGCGATTCGCATGAATGGTGATTTTTGCGCCGACATATTTAATTAGAAGTGACTGGTAACGTAGTTTTCTTTGTGCAAACTAAACATAGATCCACTTAGTTAGCGTAGCAGCCTTTCCCCATGTGTACTGCCTTAAAAGCTATGTCCCCTCTGCCATGCCTGGGCTATTACTCACAGAACTGCTGCTTGAACTGCTTGTCTTTCTTCTTTTTATTATGCCCGTATTGCCATTCTATAGATTAATAAAGACACAATGTGACGAAATGTTGTAGGGAAGGTTAATAAGACATACATTATGCGGAGTTTTACAATCATCCCTGGGAAACTACCAGATCTCATGCCAGTGTCATCCATTCATCTTGCCAGTGTAAACCTAGAAAGTGTGCTAGGCTTGTTTGACATCTGAAAATAAGTGTAAACTAAATCAGATTAGTTGGCAAAGTGGCCAGGTTTCCCATGAAGCTTGCAAGGAGATTCTACCTTCCATTTTAATGTGATTTGGCTAGCCTTGAAGGGCAAACATTCTGATCTCAGACTGGGTTGTCACTCCTGCATGGCACACAAGGCAAGGTAGGTCAGAGTGGTTTGGAGGCAAATGTATAAGACCTTGTTAATACATTGTTTAACAGCCACTGGGTGCATGCCTTTTATACACGGCAGATTATTTGGTGGCCTTGTCGTTTTGGGTCTTTCTCAGACCCTCTTTCTGGTTTGTTACAGTTTGTGCCATTGCAGTGGAATGTCGTCGTCGTCTTATCTTTATCAGCCAGCCTTCCCCTCAGGTATGAAGACAGGTCTGTCTGGCAGACAAGTCTAACAGATTCTGTAATGTAAGTACTCTGTGGGATAATAAACACAAGAGCTTGTTAAACCTGAACTCCTCAGTGTGTCCCACGGCCATGATTATGACTGCTGAAGTTCACAAGTGGAGATATATATATATATATATTAGAGACTTTAAGTCACAGACGTATCATTATACTTTTTGAGCATGTCCATTTCATATTTTATCATCAGTTGCTTGTGGCCTTTCTGTTGAGTTCCAAAATCCTGTTTGCTCTGTAGCCTGTGTGTAACATTCTGTGAGCTCCCGTCACACCGGTTTCTTTGCCAAACTCATTTCCCTTTCATGAGGGATTTTGGAAGAAGGGGGTTTAAGGGACTGTTTGTGCTGGTTACTTGGACAAGCTCGGTTTTCAGGGCCTTTTCCTCTGAAACTGAGAGGCATCCACCTGGAGGGCTGGCAAGCTCTTCTGAAGAACTGTTCAAGAGATTTAGCTCAAGTACAAAAGACGCTGCCTATGAGAGCGTGCAGCCGATTCCTCTTCCCTTTTCCATATCACTGAAAATATTTAGGCATGATTTGAAGATCCTGTGCATCGTATTGCCACTGTTATGACATTGCTCATACACAAAATAGTTTCCTGGCTTTCTCGTGCCGTTTCATGCGTATATGTGGTCAGTGGAAATGCAGTGTGGGGTATGGATTCCTGCATGTGAACCCCAAGTGTGCTATTTCCCCTCCATTCTTAATTTTGATTATAAGTCAATGGGGCTCTATCCACTGGGTGTGACTTCTTCTCATTTGGGTCTGTTAACATGCAATGCTATTCTGCTGTGGAGGTAGAAGGATGATGTGTCTCCCAACCCCTTTTGTAATTAAGAGACTTTGTTAGATTCAGCATTTAAGTGGACAACACTTCCCTCCAACTTGGACAGGTGTGTTGAAAGCCTCGATTACAGAGCTCAACAAAGCTCTTGTTCTGGACAAATGTATACAGTGCGAGTGATTATGTATGAGATAATTAAACAGCAGGCCTGCTTTAAAATGTAGGCCTCCTTGGCTGCCATGCAGAGCCATGCTGAGCCTTTGTGTTTATGGTAAGTGGGCAGCTGCATGCTTGTGAGACCTTGGCTGTACCCCAGGCCCTCAACTGAGCCTGATAACTACTATTGAAGGCTCCCAGCCATGCTCATTTCTGACTATTCACTCGCTGCTTTAAATGTAGATTGTGCCTCCTGTTTGACATAGCCTAATGTCTGTGAACACACGGACAGCTGTGGGCTAGCCTGCAGCCTACAGTGAGGTTTATACGTTTCTTTTCAGTCAGTCAGCCGTGGCAAAACTTGGTGCCACCTGTCCTTTGTGGCACCTAATTAATGACAACACAACCAAAGAAAGCGTTGGATTTCAAAAACCTTGGCTTTTTCGCGGTGAAAATGATGCACACTGCTGCAGAAAAAGCAGAACTGGTCTGCCAATTTGTCTTTCAATGATCTGGTCTTCGTGAGCCCTGCATGTCTGTCTGCCTTTTATGACATGTTCTGTCAACACACCCACCATTATGGCATTATGACATAAACTGCTGAGCCCAAATATGGATCTTGTAAAAGCCTTGCAACTCGAAGAAGTAGAAGTAGGCCACCCGAGCTATCGGCTCGGATGGGAAACAAGCTTTTTTCTTAGGAACATGCATATTTTCGCCTAAGGAATCTTTCTGTACAAAGGGAAAGCTAAAGTTTTACCCAGCATTCCTTTCACAAGTTGTATGGTGATGAATAGCACAAATCTCTCAGGTTTCAAATCGGGCCGTCTCAGGTGCTCAGCAGATGCTCGGATTACTGAGATGGCCACAATCTTAGGATTGTTGAAAGCAGGACACGGATCCGACTGCCATGCATGCAAGAATGTCAAAGGGAGGCTGTCTGAAAATGTGAAGTACAATTTAAGCTTTTATGTGAAGTTTACACAGCTTTAATAAAAATGTTAAAAGCCTGTGTAATAACCCTAAACATAGACACAAAATTGTCTTAAGTAGTTCACAAGTTGCTCAGTAGTCTGTACAAGGTGCAACCATGATATCAAAAAATCTTGTGTTCCACCAGCTGTCCAAGTGCTATAAAATGGATTAGTATTAGCTCTAATTGTCAGTCAGATGCAAATCTGCCAAATCCTTATGTAATGTTGGCCTAGCCAGTGGGATTACAGTCTGAGCAATGTATGGAAAAGACACTATAATTGGGGAAGTAGTTTCCATGAGTGACCACGGTTTAGATTCCTATTGTAATGGCTAAGCTGACAGTCTGTAGTCTTTCTGTACTTGACCACAATTTGTGAGTCTTAGAAAAGTGTCATTTAGAATATAGGCTAGTACCAATGTGCCTGATCTTGTATAGAAAATGGAGCAGGGTGTGTTCAGGCTTATGGAAGCTGAGCTCGCTCTAAAGCAGGCCTCCGCTTTACACTTAACCCAATTGACTCTGTGGTTTCCTCTCTTGTTCTATCTAGCGCTCATTTAGGCCGGGCGCTGGCTTGCTATTTCTGACACCCCCCAAAGTAGCAATGGTCTTCAGTGACCAAAAAGGAAGTGTGGCGTCCCACCAGTTCATCCAAGACAGCATTATTGTTGTCTCTTAGGAAGGCCGCTGTCACGGCAGACTTTGTTGCAGTCAGTCAGCAGCCTTACATGTGATGGAAAGCTACGTCTTAGGCAAGCGTCCTGCAACGTCCTTCCCCTTCTCAGAGATTAGACGTCTCAGTTGTCACGGTGGTTTGCTGGCCCGACCCAGATAAAGAGCTATCGGGCTGCAGAAGTTTAGAGGTTCCCTCCGAGATAGTGGCAGCATTGTTATGGAGGTGATTCAGGTTTAGACATCAGAAGGGGAGTGGCACTCCTTGGGCAGAAATTCTAGATTAGATCTAGACAGATTATAGCTACATGTGCTTCTTTAAACATAGTGTATAGCGAAGTATGAGCGGAGTTCCATTAAAATTTGGAAATCCTGCCTATGACTCCTTACACCATTGTCTGTATAAGAAGCGCTTCTCAACATGCTTTCTATTCACAAACTGTCACACAGTTTGAATACTTGTCAGAGGCTGTGGGGCTAGGTTAGGCTTTATATAATTGTGTGTTCAACGTTTTCATGGAGCTGAGGAATGTTTATAATTATATTATAAACCTCGCCCATTTAAAGCACTTAACTCAGATTTCTAGGATAAAAACGTAATGCCTGAGCATGAGAGAGATGATAAATTGTTGTGGTTCCCTGTGACGGCAAGTAATGGATGTTGTTTACAGTTTGGAGTCTAGAGTGTCAGGCTACAGTTAGACTTTTTCTAGGGAAGGAAAACATCATTTAGCATCCTTTTTTGTTTGGGTAAACATCATGCTAAAGAGCTTTTCTTGTCTTTGCCAATTTCTTTTTTTTTTGGGACAAGGTTGTTTTGTGTTTTTTCTCTTTCTGTGTCACTGCCAGCCTGCATCCATCGCAGAGTCATTAAGGGTAATATATAAACAACAGTTTCCTCTACCCCAGCACGTCCCTAGTTTTCTCTGCTGTGAAACACAGATCTGTGTGGTTAATGGTCACGCACAGTATAGCGTGGCCTGACCTAGTCCAGCTCCAGGCTTTGATCAGTTCTTTTCTATTCAGAGGCCACAAGGTAAAGCTGCCAGATGGCCCTGAACCACGATGACCTCCTTGTAGAACTCAAGTTGTTTTCCTGACGTGATAAATGCTAGTAATGGAAATAATATGCTTGAATGCAAAAACCACCTCCAGTATGTCAGCGCTCTCATGTTGTTGTGCTGCTGCTCCCCCCCCCCCCCCACAACCTCTGATGTCGCCTTTTTTGTTTCCCACGCTGTCTCATCTTCTGCACAGGGCTGCCTTTTGTTTCACATACACCTTCTCTCTTTCTGTTTCTTTCTTTCTTTGTGCCTGCAGTTGTTCTGTCATTCAAACTGACACTCTGTAACCTTGCATGCATCCTACAGCCGTCTTGTGTCCGCTGCACTTTGTTTCAATCTCCTACCTGCCGTAGTGTCACTCTCGCATGGATCTTATCTGGTGGTAGTAAAAATCCCTGTGACGATTATATAGATTTCCATCTGTGGCTAATCAGCTGTTTTACTGTAACCGTGGTGCAGCACTAATGCAAAGAGGGTTGTTTTGATAACCGCAAGGTCAGCTATTCCCAGCCAGCCCCTGAGTATTCAATTACCCAACGTTGACTTTGCTCTATTCCTCTCTGTGTGCTCCAGTGTGGAACACTTTGAGGAAACTCGCACAGTCAGATGACTGATAACCCTCCACATGCACAGGCAAGAACAAAACAAGGTATAGATGTCCAACGTTGGTGACACGGTGCAGTGACCATGTGAAAGTGACAATGCAGTGTCCTTTCAGTTTACAGACCCATATGGCTACATTTAGCCCCGCGAATCAGAGCAAGTGCGTTCTTATTTGAGAGTTAAAGGCGCTTGTCAAACCTACCGACTGCTCTTGAATTTCCACTTTGCATCTTTTCTCAGTAACTTCAGATTGCAAACAGTTGAGATCTCTGTTTTCGGTGTGTGAGTATGTAAGATGAGCTTGAGGGTTCAATAGAGTACTCTACCAAAAATCTGTCTTGAGTATCAAATTCTCAATGCCTGTAGGCTTGAAAGGTGGCTCTGAAAAGTTTGTAACTTGTTCCTTGATGGAGAAAGGTAGCTGTAGACAGCCTGGATTCCCAGCAGTTACAATGGCATAGACATTTCTCAAAACTACTCCTGCAGCATAATCCACTTCTCCACAGTCTCAACAGTTTCTCAACAAAGATGCTACTTCCATGCACACGGTTGCGCTATCGCCTCCTCAAAGCTTCAAAACACTTGTCAGAATTGGCATCAGTGTTTGTACAGAGTAAAATTCAAGCACTTTTTTACGGTACCAAAACCAAAGATTTCCAGATTCTCAAAGCCTTTATCACCACATCTAAATTGTTACAATAAATGCCAGAAGCCATCAAACAAATATGGTTTACATGAGTGAATGAAACACCAGATGATGTTGAAATCGAGCTTATATCAAGGGGTATGGTCGAATTCAAGCACATTCCTAACTGTGTAAACATAACTGTGAAAAATAAGCATTTTCCAAACTTTCAAGACTTTGTAAGACCCCTGTAGCATATTTAGCAACATTTCTTAGAAGCATACTGAAGCAGAGGAATGGATTGTGCTGCAGAAGTGTTTTTCATGGAGGACAGGTTGATACTTTGTTGCCACGACTCTGTGTTACAATCGGAATCCATTGCTGTGAATCCAGCCGACATCCTGCATGAAGAAGGAAGCTACTCACGTTTCAGAACAACCTCGGAAGTCATGATTATTTGATACTCAAACGATACATTTTCAGTCGAGCAATACATTAAGATAGCATTGGGTTTGCTCGCCACTGACCGTGTGTTTCAGAGCCTCCGCCCAGAGGATCTGTTCCCACCCAATCCAGCTGGATTTTTTTCTGCTTATATGGTCGACAGAATGTCAGAAATGCACTGAATTCTAATCCTGTGCTCATCTTTGTGTGTCCGCTCAGGATCGGGCCAAGGAGTGAAACACATTCCTGAAGGAGTTGAGGTCTGCTGTTTTTTTAAGCTTATGAGGAACCAGCCTGCTTACACCATGCCCGTCAAGATGGCCACCAGCTTTTCTTGCTCTCACTGGAACGGCTTGGGACAAAGATGTGCGTTGCCATGGTGATCATATACAAGAAAGCACTGGAAAAGAAGGGTGCCGATGATGTAACATCGAAAAGCTCAGCTTTGGGCCCGGTGAGAGGTTATTTTCAATAAGTTGTTGCTCTAAATCATCTCATCACGTCACAGCAGTTATATTTTCCCACATTGTTAACTTTAATTTGACATTTAGTGTCCCGAGTCAAATTTGTTGGAAAATGTTTGGAAAGTGTTGCCTTACTGAATGTCAGGAAGTGATGTCAAAGGAAGTATTTCAATGTTGAAGATTGGGAATAAGGGATGTTTATGTTCCAATTACTGGTAATTGCATCATAATAGCTGCCAACTGCTTTCACCAGTGCATTTGTCATCTGGTTTTGAATCCTCTGTGTTCCATTCATTTCACTCACAATGACAATGGAGTATTTTAGTTCCGCTAGGCTAAGCAACTCTGACTAATTTTCTAATCGGCATCCATGCAGTAGAAACCTCCTTTCTGGCAGCACAGAGTGAGAAACTTCCCCCACTAATGTGGACTGAGTTTGCCCTCTCAGCCACGTGAAATTAAGTCATCATGCTCTGAGGCTGAGTGTCAATCAGAGGCATTTATGGTGGATCTCTCTCTCTCTTTAGTCATCTCTCAGCAGAAATAGATGTGATGTACCCTCTCGGGGAACATTTATACATACACAAAATTTGACTTTCCCGTAGATTTTGGATTTTCCTTTTGCTTGATTTATTGACTTTGTTTTTGCTAGAACCTCCTGTACATTTTATAGAAACCTATTTATGTGACTCCCTGGTTTCCGGCGAGCTGACAGTGAACCTCTTGCCTTTCTGCAGTTCCAGGCACAGACCATGAGCCAGGGGACTGCACTTTTCTCTTGCGGACTCATGGGTAAGAGTCCGTTTTTGTTTCTCATCAATATATACACATGCACACCTATAAGGCTGATATGGATCATTTCAGGGGTAAACAACCAAAGTGGTGATGGTAAATGTTCGATGCCTAACACAAGGTACTTTACCCCTTTTGATGCCTGTGAATTCAATTTTGCCAACAAATTGTCCACAATGGCCTAATGGCACCAGAGATATGAAACTAACTCCTGTCTTGGCATAAATCGCACAGCATAGAAATGTTTCAACACTCCGATACATTGCTATCATCTCACATTATATTTTGGCATTTCCCCCCCCACCCTACATCGTATTTCTTCTTTTATTTATTTTTTGGGCCACTGTTGTCACTCATTATACCCTACTTCCCATCACAAACTAGACATGACAAGTACTTATGAGCTTACTACGGTCCCCAGCAGCTTGTATGTCAAGCGAAAGCAGTGGTTCGGAGGGGCTTGACATATTTTGGAGAAATTATCAGCAGCAAGCCAGCATCTGCTGCATCTGGTCGACGGTCACACGGCAGTATGTGAAACATGTCTGACAGGTGTTTCTGCCAAGATGACTGTGCGTTAACGTCTGCGCCTCATAATTAGCAGAAATGTCATGGCACTCCTGCGCTCTTTAAAGCTGTGAACAAGTTGAACATTTGGTTATGACTACAAAAGGCCCATGTCCTTAGCTCCCCAAGCAGTATTAGTAACTGCCTCTACAGTCTTTGTATTCTAAGATTAAATGCTATTCTGTCCTCGCAGTATCTTGGCATTGAGTGTGTAAGACTGGAAAAGTCCTGGCAGAGAACACTGCAGTACCAGTAGGTGTTGTTAACACTGCGCTTTGTTCTTCGTCCTGCCTGTGTGTACTGTAGATGGTATTTTGGGGATTTTATCTCCAGTGGAGAAGAATAGACCTTTTGCATACCAGGAGTGGGCAGTGGCTTCGACGTTTAGTTTCTGACTCAGAGTTGACTGACCAGTTCAGTTGGCTGACCCATTCAGCAATTCAAGAGAGTTTCTATTGTGACAACAGGTGCTTTGGCATGGTAGCCATGGTGCTGGGGCAGAGTCGATCAGCAATAGCAGATAAGGAGCTGGTCTGAAACGGAACTCTTGTAGATCTCAACAAAAAAACAAAACAAGATAAGTCAGAATGTTTATGATAGTGCTCCAGCAGAGACGAGGCTTGATACGGAGTCAGTTAGATATTAAGCTCTGTTCCCTTTCCCTATTAGCTGTGCTTACAGACTGTGACACTAAAGCAGTGGCTGGAGGACAGGATTTATTTTTAGTGCCAATTATATAAAGCAGGGAGTAGTGTCAATACAAAGTACACATGCTGGGACCGACTGACCTGGACTGTCATGGATTGCCGAATATAACCTCTCATCATCATCATCATCATCATCATCAGAGAACGTTGGCACTAAAGTTTTTCTTGACACCTGAAACAAAATGTAGCCCTCAGGCAGTGATGATGATGTCACTCCTGTGAAGAGCAGGGAGATTTTAGCTGCGGAGTTACATGTGCATTTAGTCATTTGACAGACACTTTGGTCCAAAGTGACGAACAAATGAATTAATAAAAGTGCTGCAGGCACACACACACACACAAAAAAAAAGGTGACCAATGATGATCAAGTTGATCCTGAACACCCTGAAGCTGGCAGTAAGACAACACACACGACTGCGCTGCACATTATCTCAAGGAAACGTATTATAAAAAAGTTGCATGTGTTTCCCATACACGAGTTCTTTCAAAAATAGACTTTCTTCATGTTCTATTCCGAAACTATTTGACGTATAACAGTCTCCATGTTGACATGTCCACATAACAGGATAAACATGAGGCTGTATTTGTTTTAACATTTTCAGACAAAGTTAAGGGTCTTGGGTTGAAATAAGCCCATTAATCATTTCATATATTTTACATGAGAATCTTGTGTGGCATCAACTTTTATTTTTTACTACACAGGATATTTAATGAAAATGAATCTCTTTTTGTTGTTGTTGTTGTTGCAGAGACGAGCCGGTGGCGTGAGCTGGGTCACAGTTGTGCCATACAGCAGAGGCCAGTTGGGACCAGCCTGGAGAGCCTGTGGGACGTTCTGCCTGAGGTGCATAAAAGTTCTGCCCACTGGGATTGGGATGTTGGCTCCACCTCAAGCACAATCACCAGCTTGTTGCAAGACCTTAGCCTGACCGAGACTGCGTCCTCGCACTCTACCGCACCCCCCAGCAAGCGGCAGTGCCGGTCCCTGTCCTGCTCAGATGAGCTGGGTGGTTGTCGCTCTGCCTGGCGCCCTCAGGGCTCTCGCGTGTGGACAACGGTGGAGAAGAGAAGGTGCCACAGCGGCGGCAGTGTCCAGCGCGGCGGTGTCGGGAACTCCCAGCTCGGCTTCCCGGCCATGCAGCGCAGCTCCAGCTTCAGCCTGCCCGCCCGCTCCAACACCCTGGAGCTGCCCTGCTTCACCCAGGGCCTCCCCTGCCCCTCTGTCTTCACCAACCTGACGCCCTCCTCCTCCGTGCCCCTGTCCGCCGAGCCCTCAGCGCAGCCCCTATACCTCTCTCATGAACAGATCTGCCTCCCTGAGCCTCGTGGGCCCTCGCCACCCAGCTCTCCTGACTCCACACCAGAGCTGGAGCGCCGTGGTGGACAGGGGGGCCTCGCCCGTAGTCGCTCACAGCCTTGTGTCCTCAATGACAAGAAGATCGGTGTGAAGCGCAGAAGACCAGCTGACACACACAAACAGAGGCCTTCTTTGGACCTGGCTAAGATGACCCAGGTTTGTACATAACAGTGTTACTTTGTAAAACAGGGTAGAAGGAACCTGCCTTGTAACATATTTAATCAGGACAACATGTTGTAATGTTTCATCCTGTCTTAACATCACTTGCGGCCTAATATACACTCTCTTAATCGGCATATTTTGATGTTGCACCGGGCACGTCATATTATGTATCAAAACAAGCTTCCATTGTTTTATTGGTTGAACTCGCCACAGCCCTCTTATGTGCTTCAAAACATCACAGTCCCGAGCATGAGACAAGACCCTCGGGAAATAATCATTCCAGATGGAAACTCTGCTTTGTCCATCAGTCGCACTAACATTAGCTAGTTATACCCCGCTTGGCAATTTGCTCCGTCCATGTTGGATAAACAAACGCGTCCAACGAAGGTCACGCTATTGTGTCTGTTCTCCCTCAGCACACCTCAAAGCGTTTCTGCAGGCACTGTTGTTAAATGAAGGCGATCGTTCATTCATGCGGGCCTGGTGTGGGTCACATTCCATTATGTGGGTGTGGATTTGCAGTCACAGAAATGAATGCACTTTAAAAAAAAAAAAGGTTTCTAGATAAAGATGATTAAATCAAAGCAGGAATTAAGAAGTCAGTCAGTGGATCAGATGAGTTTGTTATAAAAGAAATGATCTTACAAAACCACTGGCCATGTGTTTCATCTGCACATCCTGCCAGTTGTTCCATCTCTTTGCCCCACAAGCGCACAGACACACAGTGAAGTTTCACACGGACACCCGACTGGATCATAAACACAGAGCTGGACTTGGCCCCTCTGAGAGTCACACAGAGTTCAGCGGTGTCTTAACAACAGCACTGCTGTGACACGAAAAGCTGGCTGTGACGCCACACATGCTCCAAACATGGATGGGGGTCGGCGTGGAGGAAAGAGCCTTAGGCGAGACAACCAACAATATTTTCACAGAGCAACGTCAGGGTGCTGAGATTGTTAGCATTGGATCTTTCCTGCTGTCCGTGCATTGTGTTCCTCTATTAAAGTGACTGCTGTAACGCTGGTTTTCAGCTCAGGTGGAAGGAACAAAACCTCGGAAACCTTGGAAAAGTTACTGTTGTTCAGAGTCGAGGCCTGGAGGAAATGGCTTCTACACATTTTGGCCCAGTTGCACAACTAAACCCAGAGGTAGTCCTGATAAATCAACAATTTTGACCTTCACTTGAAGTAATTTTATCAGTCCGATGTGAAGATTCAGGATATCGCCGTGGAAAAGATGTTCACTTGTGACGTTGGCCTGAACTTGCTTGGCACTCAGCTTTGCCGTGCTTCACATGCTTTCGCCCTATTAGCATTCAAAGACTGGTCACATTGCTGAGTGTGTCTCTAAAGCGTCCTCTCATCCGCACACACTCGGAGGTGTAGTTTACCCAGGGAGAAACTGCTACCCTCTACGTGGCTCACTGCGGCTCCGTGAATGTCAGGGAGTAGAGCAGCTGTGGCAGAGGTTATCGATCGCCGCACAGGGGAGATGCGTGTTGGGTAAAGAGATATTGATGTCTGTATATTCGGCTCACTGGGTGGATCGCTGCCACAATTGGGCCTCGTGAGCTTATTGATCAGCTTTTATTGATGGAGAGTCAAGGTCAGTATGGATGAGGAGACTTTCTGCTCTCTTCTCCATGTCATTCAGTGGGGGGGGGGGTAGTGGCAGACAAACATGGACACCGGCCGCACTTTTTTGTGACCCTCATTGTTATGTGGTTCAGTAAGTTGTGTGAGGACACTCTGTAAAAGAAGGTTGTCTGAAACCTTCCCTCTTGCAGAACACGTCCTCTGTTCTAATTTAGAGGTTCAGTTAATGTCAATGGCACTGTTTTGCTATAATAGTCCAGACTTCTTGCAGCCTTATCTGTTTGGTCCCATGGTCTGGACCCAGACGTCTGATTGAGACTGAAGTGCTAATGCAGAAGTCAGCAATGTGACACTGGCCTGGTGCTGACAAATGCACCCTCTTGACCAGCGCCAAGAAAACAGCAGGGCCCCGTTCGATCGACTGGTGCAGAGGCCTTTCACACTGCTGCTGGGTCGACGACGTGGATCATGACGTTTTTACGTTCACTCTTTCTTCTCTAACTTATTCAGAGCCCTAGCCTCTTTGGTCTCCATATTCGCTGATCTGAGCCTTTTGATGGGTATTTAATCCGAATATGTGAATATTAATGTGGCGACAGATCAGCTTAGCATTCTAAGAAATAGAAGCTCTGGATGGCAATTATGGTCCGTTTGCCCATCACTGATCACAGCTATTGGATGGATTGGCACTCAATTTTGTACAGAGATTCATGTGTCCCAGAGGATGGACCCTAATGACTTTGAAGTATTGGTCAAATCAGAATTTTGATCACCAGTTTATGACAAATCACAAAACTAACGACCTTCTCGTCCGCCTCAGCGGTACTTTGCATGCTACCATTAGCTAATTAGCAGTAAACACAAACACGTTGAGATGCCTACTGAACATCAGCACATTAGCATGCCAATGTTAACATTTAAATCAAAGTACAGACTCACAGAGCCATAAGCATTGCTGTCAAACTTTTGTTGATGCAACATAAGCAGTTAAACAGTTCAGGTAAAAATGTATGTATACATTAATCAGTAGTGCAAATAAATTACGTACTCTTTTCTATTGTCTTTGTAGCACCATTCTGTGGTGTTATTAGGGTTTTTCTTAAATTTGAAGATTTAAACCGTTTTTTTTTTAGTCGAGCAACAGCATTGACAACATTCAGAATTAGTGTAGTAATTTATCAAATAATAATGGCAAATATGTTGGCTCCAGCTTCTTTAATGTGAGTATTTGCAGCCTTTTTGTACCATCATTATAAACTGAATCCCTTTGGGCCTTTTTAACTCTTGTTTAGACAAAATAAGCAGTTAGAACATGACCTTTTTTATTTTCTGACCTTTTTATAAACTAAACAAAAACGGCACAGATGGATCTGTTAATCTATCGATTAGCTGCAGCTGTAGTTCACACACTTGGCTGTGAGCTGCATCCCCAACAGTCCCATGCTTGTTAATTACATAAGCACACAAGTGACAGGTTTCACAGAGGCCCTATTCTCCTGTGTCCTCACACCGCAGGTTCAGGCATGAGGCAGCTGTCCTGCCTTCTCTACATTAGCTGTACAGACTGGATAAGCCTCTGTCATAAAGCCTCTCACTCCAGCACGCACAGCTGTCACAGGACTTGCCTGCAGCAGCGCTGGCACATGTGGAATTGCCCAAGGACGTTTCTAGGTTTCCCAGATATGTGTTCATTATGCCTCGCCAGTGAAATGCCAGCAGAGTCAAAAGGCTGACATGAGTGATGTCTGCCCTCTGGGTATCTTGCTGCCCAGGTTCCTGTTGGACTTCAGATCGCTTTGCGTCACTCGTCCATATACCGTTTGCTCCCGTATGTAATGCAGACTATATTTATACCAATCAAATCTTGTTACTTTTCTTTATTATAGTGGTTATCCAGCTCTGACCTCACCGTCTCACCCACATTCTGTATACAGTAGAGGGAGTGTTTTCATAAGATGGCTCTATGCCTTTCGTTTTGTTTGTGCCATAGTTGGGACAAAGGTCATGGTCCAAGATGGAGATGTTTTTGATTGCCTCACCAAATATGTCATCACCATGGAGACTATGGACATATAAACAAGTGTATGCTTGTTTCTTTGAAAACATAAGTGCTATGGATCTAAAATAATGACCTCTGTCCTTCCACAGAAACTTCGGAATTTCCAAAGCCTTAGCTGCCCTGGAATCACAGGCGAAGACAGCTGCGAGTCGAGCCAGGCCCTCTCTACTCTCAGGAGCACCGCTCAGCGCGACACCGACGACTCATCTGCAAACGAACGTGGCTTGGAGGATGTTCAGCCTCGGACCAAAGAGGGCGAGATCGCCAGGAAAGCGTCGTCGGACCGCGCCATCGAGGAGGCGGACTGGAACGCCACAGACCACGGCGACGTGACGCCAGGGATGACCAATGGAAAGGACAATGAGCCTCTGTGGGCAGGGCTGTGTAGCATGAGGAAGGACGTGTATCAGCTTGGAGGCGAGCTCGACATTGAGCAAATTGAGAGGAACTGAGCTGCGCTGTCTTCCTCTCGGCGGAAGCTAATTTAGGGGACTGAAAGTTTGTCACCAGGTGGTACAGGTATGAGTACTGATAGTCTTAAGGACAGAGAAAGTGGAAAGCAAATCAAGTGAGTGTTCCAGCACTTATATTTTTTTCTCAAGGAGAGGTTGAGCAGGAGCTTTTGGGGACTTTGTGTTGCCAGGAGCTCCTCCCGCACTGTGCGGTATCTCTGCTGTGCCTCAGGAGAACAAGGAAGCCGGGGAGGACAGATTCGGGTGGAGATAAAAGAACTGATGAATATAAAACCTATATATTAATGTTGGCTCAGAGACTGGGGTCTCTAACATTTCTCTGTAACCCTGATTACCTTCATTGTACTACATTTGGAGAGAATTCACAGCGGGTTTGTATAAATTCTCTGCACTAGAGTGTGTCCGTTCGTCTGACCTTCTTCAATTGTACATGATGGACAGAAATGGAGACTACTTCGCGAGTGAGTGTTGATAAAGCCCCTTTCACTCTTACTGAGCACCAGGCTGCACGCACACACACAACCTGTAATGTATATTGAAGATGCTTAACATTTCACACCGTTAACAGACTTCTGAGAGCTACGCTCCCGTTTGTTTGAGAGCAACTTTGTGATGCTAATAGCGTTAATATTCTCTCTTTTTACGATTTGTAACTACAAAGTTATGTAAAAACTTGAGCATTATTTCTATACAAATAAACACCGTTTTAAATGTGTCATTCGTAAGTCACATTATTTCAGCGACTTTACTCTCGGAATTTGGGACGCCAACTCTGGACTATGCTGGACAGGTGTTCAGACTCGACGGAATACACAGCGAAACTCGCATACAAAGTCCAACAAAAGGTGCAAGGGGGGCGTGAATCCATGCAAATTTCTATGATTACCGTGAGGCTTCGGTCTTTCTGAACACCTCTTTAGACGTACAAGGTAGGGATTTTAGCAAATGCCTGTATTAGCTGCTGGTTGAATATAATGTGATGGGCTGAGTATAAAGGAATTAATCTGGTACGGTACTTTAACTTAGATATTGAAAACTTCAATTTTATGCTGCTTTTAACTACATTTCGGAGGCAAAATTTACAGCTTTACTCCAATCTATAATTAGCTTGTGTATATTATAGATTAACCTGGTTAAACCCTGTTGCTCCTGAGAGCCCCCGTATACAGCATAAGTAAACGCGTCACAGGGCATTTAAACTTACAAACGTGCTTACATGTTAATGCACCTTTCAATAATCTAATACTTAATGTAACACTGATAACACTATATTTTGCCGATGAACCTTTCAATGCAGGACTTCACTGTGGTACTGCTACTTTGATTTTAAGTAAAGCAGCTAAAAAGGAATTCTTCCACTATCGCTTTTAGCAGAGCACAGGCATCAACAGCAAGGTCATTGTTGGAGACGTCTTTAATGCAACAATGCAGACTGACCCAATTAAGTAGCAGGAAAGGACAATCGCAACCGTAGTAGTGGTACTACTGATGAGCCTGTGTTTGCGTGCTGAAGCGGCGAGGACGCCGGGCAGGGGTGGGAAGTCCGGTCCCTGTTTCGTCTTTTTATTTTAATGGCGAGTGAAGTGGCGGAGCTGAGCGGCGGTTCACGCCAGAGACCTCCCTCCCTCCCTCCCTGCGCTAGGAAACAAATGGGGCTTTTTCTCCGAGGAGCACAGTGACGTGGGAGGCGACTGTGAATGTGGGCCATGTGTCAGGGCTGCTGCTGCCGCTCCGTTTGTCTGCTTCCCCTCCCCGACCCTGGTGCCTGTGCAAACCTCCAGAATCACACTGTCGTTAACTTTTTGATTCACAGCTCCAGCACAATTGCATACCGCTTCTGCATGTTTGTTCAGACTTGTGACGATGCTCGTCATTCCCTGAAAGCGTAAAGTGCCACGGAGGGAAGAGAGTCGCATCATTAAAGGCCGGCTGAGTAATTTGAAGATTGCCTGACATGCTATGCTCCAGGCCCAAATACCACACAACCCATAACTGTGGGATTAAATTTGCCTACGAGGCCAATGTGTACTTTTGTAATGGGCTTGATTATTTTGCTGTTGCATGAGAATCCGTATGCTTGCATAGTGAGGTCATATTCACACTGTCGCAGAGCTGCCTGCAGCACATGCAAGCCACTGCTTTTCACTGGTAAAGCCCCGAGTCGAGAAGGAAATGGGAAACAGAGCCCCTGTGAACGTGCTGTGTGGCAGACTGACACACCGAGGGCCCCCAGCCTTTAATCAGGCGAGTGACAGAAGTGAAAGGAGGCTGTGTTCTGAGAGAAGATAGGAGTAAAACAGAAGGGGCGTGCCGTGCCAATGTTCTGCACTACACTTATCCACAACCCCCCGCCAGCTCTGACACAACAGGGTGGTGGCGATTCACATCACACTTCATTCAGTTTTTGGGCAACAGAGCTCGTGGGAGTTGTGTGTCAGATGTTTCACGTGTATTTATTGTGCAGAAAACATTTGTCTGCTTTGCTGTAAGGACAAGATTACAACAATGGTAACAGTTATTATATTCAATATTCTACCTGTAGTTCTCTGAATTTAATGTCAACATTCCAATATAAACTCTATATTGGGGAAACACTTATTGGTCTTTGCAAAGTACCATTTTATTTAAGAAATTTCTGCAAAATGTTTGAGATTTTCCATTTCACAAAAAAAAAACAAAAAAACAATCAATTTCTAAAAAAAAAAACAATTGGAACATGAAACTGAATGTTGGCACTAGTTCTTGGGTTTGGTGCCTACCCCACGCTTGGCAGCACACATGTGGTCGGGGTGAAAAACAATTTAGCAGTAGCACCCGGCCACAAAACATTTCCAGTTGAGCAAGTGTTGTCTGAAGCTTTTCTCAAAAAAAAAGCTAAAATCACATCTGAACAAAAACCTCTTTCCTGCGCCTGTACATACTCGCTGAATCATTACGCTACTGCATTTGGAGGTAGTTGTTGTGTTGACTCTCACCCGCACACTTTGTTGAATTCATGCAAGACCAAACCACAATCCAGCAGCAACAGTCTGCACCCATGTAGAAGAGATGATCCAGGGCCATAGAAGCCTTCTCAAGTCCAACAGTTGCATTTAAACCAAGAGGTGCCCCTTCAGCAAGAGGATTGTAGGATCTGAAGGTGTGCGCACTCGAACCGAAAGCTTTTTACAAAAAGGTAACTGGACACCTTCGCAGGAGAGAGCCCCAGCAGAGAGCGACGGCTTTAAAATGCAGCTGTAAAGCCTTCAGACCTTTTGCAGACCAGGATAGTCAGTTTAAACTTCATGGTGACATACAACCACCCTTTCGTCTGGATTATACATACGCACACGCTTGGGTATGACATCACAGGGTCATGCTTTGTGTCTGGGGAGCCAGGCCTCTGAGGCTTTAGCGAGCAGTTGAGCAGGGGTCGTGTCCCTGGAGGGGCCTGTGACGGCCGTGACATGCTAGCAGAGCACAGACTGCTTTGTGTGTGAACGGAGACACTTCTCAGATTGCTCGCAAAGACTGAGGGAAGAATGAGGTGGGGTCGTGGGCAGCAAGGAGAGGGAGGAAATTTAGTCCTCCGCTCCAAACCCGACAACTTCTGAAGTTCCAGAGCCCTCCCACGCTACTCGGTACTGTTGGCACGGCTGGCCACAAGCGAAGGAGAGTGATGAAATGTGGGGAAACTATGTGGCTTGGCAAGTAAGAGCAAGAGGCCTTCACATGGACCAGTGCTCCATGCACAGAAGGGAGGGGACAAATATCTGACTGCTGTCAAAACAAGTGCATGTTTCCATGCATAATGGTGCATTTGGGGCTGCAGGTGTGCGCCGTTGTCTGGTCAGCTGACCTTCTATTTCCTGTCAAACAGGAAGAGCCAAATGAGTGGAGATGGGAGTTCAAGGTAACACACAGCTGGCAGTTGTTAAGGTGGCTGAACGCAGGTGCGCTATAAGAGCAGCAGTGTGCGTGTCGTGTAAGAGGAGCCTAACCCAAACAGATGACGTGAAAACGTATATATAAATGTTGGCGCAGACACAATGCAGCAGTGTGCGAGTACACGCTGCAAACATCTCAAGGGGCCTCGTTTCTAAAAAATATCTGACTGTAGTTTATTTCATAATCATTCCAACAAATAGGACTTAAAAATAATTTGTTTCAGTTTTCATATATTAGAAATAAAGACCCAATAGAAGTCACTGATCTTGCCAAACACATCACAACATTGTTGGATTTGGTTCCAAACGCAAACTTTGTGCAAATGAGCCACATTCTACAGGGCTTTGCGTCCCAGAGGTGTCCGTCAACATAAGAGGAAAATCAGATCCTGAGCTTAACAACCTGAGGGTGTATAAGGAGAGGAGGGAGGTAAGGGTGGAGATACTCTCGCAGACAGTCATCATGTTCAAACATCTTCAAAATTTGCAAAATGACGAGTTCACGACGGTTAACTATTTTCCTGGATTAGTTGACTGTAATTAATTGATTAGTCTTAAAAATGTCATAAAATAAGGATGAATGAAAATTTCAAGATGCCAAATGTCATGCTTTGCGAGGCTGTACGTAGACAGTGGTGCTTTAGGTTAAATGCAAATGTTAGCATTGCCATCACCACAGTGACAATGCTAACATGCTGATGTTTAGCAGGTATAAAGTTTACCATGTCCACCATGTCTTACTTAGTTCAGCATATTAGCATGACTACAAAACAGAGTACAGCTGAGGAGGTTGTTATTGTAGGTATTTGCTCATAAACCAAAGTACTGGACAATTCATTGTCTGATGATTGAAGGAAAAATGTTTCAGAGGTGCATGCAAGTACAACTGGAACCAGACGCACACACAGCTGTATATTTATATAATACTGTGACTTCTCACTCAGCCCTACAGGACGCTGTGGGTACTTGATGAACATGACGCTGGTTTCTATTGTCGAAAAAAGGGACACTGGACAAGGGAATGTCCAAAAAGAAGCGTACAAGAATCAGACTGAACCATGGCGGAGACGTCCTTTGATCACTGACGACAATAATGAGGAATCATCCATACGACAGAAGGGTTGACTGCACCACACTACGCACTGATAAACACTGACTAGCCATAGGGACGGGGCCCTAACTGCGGTCATGTAATAGAGTGAGAAAACGACACTCTACACAAGTCAGATGTGAAAAAGTCCACAGATGACAAACTGATAACGTCAAACTGGAAAATCACTTCAACAACTTCAGCTTCAGTCAGTCAAGAAGGGTTTGACAGCACATCAAGTCTGTCAATACCGTCCTGTGTCACTGAGGTCATACATGCCCAGACACGTCTCCCAAAATGAGGTCATCTCTCACTATTTGAAAGGTAATCTTGCTTCACAGTCTGCGGTCGCAGTGAGGGGGAATCAATGTGCTGCACTCCAGCAGGAATATCACTGTTTACCTATCATGGCAGCCTGCAGCGGCAAACTGCTGCTAATTTGTAACTTGTGTGAAACGGGTGGATGACCTCGGGCCAGCCGGAGAGGTGTGGTAATCAGCCAGCTCGCTCTGCATTTGTGTCTTAACACCTAGTGATGATGAACCTGCCAAGAGGAGCTGCTGAAAACAGTGGCCTACGTCGCTCAGCCCACTAGTAGCCAAGTGAATTCTTTCGAGAGCAGTCAAATACATGTTTAACAGCTCCATGCAAGGCCAACAGGCAGTAACATAATGGACAAAACACGGAGTCAAACAATGTGTAAGCTGTTGGAAAACTGGGTAGCAGCTGCTAGCACTTTGCCGCACGCATTAATATTTATTTCCCCAATCAGAAATAGGAGTGGCGCAACCAGCTCAGACAGTTTCATAATCCTTCATAGCATTTCATCACTTTTAATTGCCCAGTGACGCTCAAGCTTGTGTCAGCTAATGGTGAAGTGAACTAGAAAGGCCTCAATGAATCATTGGGCAATGGGCTTTTGCTCTTGCTGAATCCATTCGCTGCGCCGAAACCTTGGGGGCAGCGACGGAGGATCGTTTGTTTTTACGCCCCACTTCCAGAGGCCTCAATGATCCAGCTGGCACACTGAAGCCCAATAACCAATTCTCCCCCCCGCCCACCTCACTGTAGATGCTGAAGTGCCTGCATTACGTCTAATGAGTGGCAATTAACAATGTAAAAATGACAGGGCAATCCCCAGCAGGGGCGGCTTACTGTCAAGTAAATAAAGATAAGCAGTTTTAGATTTGTGATTCTTCATTCTGATGATGGAGAGCTCATTTCATTTGTGTTTACAGGGGGGGGAGAGACGGACGGAGACATGAGCTCAAGCACCAGTGTAATTCATCACACTCGGCTGGCTTCTGCATTTATCATCCCTGAGACCAGCTCACTTCCCATTTCCAGCGATTTGTTTTTGCAAAACAAAAGCCGCTCCAATATAAATTCCAGTTCAAACCAGAGCCAACGCTACATTTTGCCCGATGCGTTGCCCTTTTTTTTTTTTCTTTTTAAAAAAAGGAAAAATAAACGTTCTGTGACAACAGCTTAGAGAAAATGGGAAAATTCAGGGAGACATATTTTAAACAGCTCACAGACTAGTAAAATAGCTCTATTTATATCATACTCGCATTACTGACAAATCCCCGCTGTTTTAATAAGGTTGTGCATGTTTTGTGTAAAGGGAGTTACAGACAACAATATTATCTACATACGGTTTAATTGGCTACTTACATGAATTCATGCATGTTAAAATGCACTACAGCTACATTCCAGTTGTGCATTTCCTGCATTGACTAACAAACTACCTTCGTGTACACTATGTCAGCAAAGAATTTGTCAGTGTAACAGTAGCAGGCAGCGTGAACACACTAACTGTCAGTCAGCAGCTGGTTACAGGCACATTCAGGTCAACTTGAGGCATCTTATCTATGCCAATCATGCACTGACGAATGCACAGTGCAGCTCTACAGTGTTCAAGACTATCTTCTTGTAGACCCGGGTAAATACCGTAGCTCTGAGAATTTCATTCTAGTTTGTTTTACACTATGTGGAGCACCAGATGGGTGCGCGTTTCCCATATCTGACAGTTACAGGATACAGTACTTGGAGGGTATTTTAGTTTTGTCCTGCCTTGACATGTTACTTGAATTAGCTCAATGCAGTACACCCTTCCCACTGGAAACAACGCTTGGAGCTATATGAAAAAACTGGCTACCTGCCAGCGTCACCCTGGGTCACAGTAAGTGGAGACTTTCCAGGGCCCACTGCCTCCTACTCAGTGCCTCTGATCGAGGATCATGTCCACAGCCTGGGCCAGGTTGTCCACAGTGCCGTCAGCCGTCACCGTTGGGTGCCCCTCATCACTGGGCCTGAGGGAGGAAAAGCAAAAGCACACGCTTAAGGACTTGCAGCACAGGAAGAAACAGGAACAAAAACAGCCACCACACAAGGTTCAGTAAACAAGATCAGCCACATTAACAACATTGAGTGTATAAACTGGAACAGAGCAGGACATGGTGGTCTAATAAGATTAAAAAAAAACACAGCTTGAACAAGCAGAATTACTCTACAGGCTGACTGTTTAAGCTTGAGGGGATGGTTTTGGTAATGAATAGTCTTGTGTCTTCTCAGAATTATCATAAGAACTCACTTATGATCAACAGCAATATATTAAAAATCAAGGTTTCCAGTGAATGTTTGCTGTGTTGTTGATATCTTCACACACACAAGGTGTCTGTGCAGCTGCCTGCCAAAAGCCCCTGCAGGGCAGTGCATGTTTTCTGTCTCAATCACCAGCTGTCACACAGTGTTCCAGACTTTTCTAATATATCTGAAGGCAACTAAAATACAACAACTGGGGACTTTAATGGGAACTGCTAATTCCAAAAATACCCAATTTCCTGTGAAAGAAAAACAAGAAAATAATTTGGTCACTTAGGTCAGTGGTTTCCCACCTGGATGTGGGACCCAGAAAGGATGCAGTTGCAAGATACTGATCATCTAAAAGATTGTAAGAGAAACAGAAGAAAAACTAATTTCTTCAGAACAAAAAGTTTATTTTCACTGACTTTGTTGCCATGCTGGTCCGTCAGTCCGCCACTTTGGTCCAGACTCAAATATGTCAACAACTACTGGATGGATTGGCTCAAAATGTTGTACGGACATTCATGGTCCCCAGATGATGGCCACTGCTTGGCTCACGGCCCAGTGAAGGATGCAGATATGGCTGTTTAATCAGCTGGTAGGGGAAATGTGATCAATTTGGCGCGGCACCAATGCAGGACCCTTTCCCTCCACATCACATCAAAAGACAGAGACGCCCCCTTCATTCATCTGCAGGACTGCCCAAGACTCCTGCTCATTTATGTAGTGGTGCCTATAGATCCGCCCCCTTCCCCTCCCCGGGCTGCCTTGACCATGCTCTGTGTGCTGCCTCTGTTCCCCAGTCACGGGTTGGAGCTCCAGATGGGGAGGCTTTGTCTGGCCCTGGGTGTGCGGCACACACCGCCATTAATCCTGCCCTCGGAGCTCACAGAGGGCCATGACAAATATTTGTGAGCCGCCCAAGTGCAGCGGCAGAAAGAAGGGGCCGGCGTGTTGAAGAGGGGTGTTGAATACTGAAGCTGTGGTGAATACGGAGAAGCGGTGCCATGTGTATACGCATGTCTGTCAGCCGCCAATACTTGGGTTATGTGAGCTGGTTTACTAACGGTCCGGGTGTTATGTCTCCTGTGCTGGATTACTCCCACACCCTTTTCTGCCCGAGGACTGATTGAGTTCACACACGCACATGCAGGCAAGTTAGTCACATGGCTCTTATGTTTCAAGCAGCGAAGCCAACAGCATCGACCACGCCGTCTCTCCAACCTGATGCTCCATTAAGTCTCCCATGGCCTCCGCCTTTCAGATATGCATGCATGCATGCGTGTATTCATTTTGCCGCTTTCCTCCCGTTGCCATGAATAATGAAGGAGTAGCCAGGTCAATGTGACCATGCAAAATTCAGCACAACGCAGCTAGTGTTACAGATGAGGTCATCTGCGGCTCGCCGCGTGTCCTTCAGGTCAGCGCAATATCAATACATGTGAAGAGAGAGGTTTGGTCCCTGAGCCCGACGGACACTGCACAGCACGTCACGTACGGATGAAGTCAGCTATGAGGTAGGACGTGGAAAGCAGCCACGAATTTAGTTCAACACAGCTGCCACCGAGCTGAAAGGCCAAAAAACAGAAGTGAGTAAATGATCACATGGTTTGGGACCAGAGAAGTTGAAATTTTGGATGGATTTTTAGTCGATTCATGGATTTGATATTTTTGACACAAAGAAACAAAAAAATGAATCGACAGTGATTTTGAAGTAATCTATCAACCAAAAATGCCAGACATCTTCTGGTTCTAGCTTTTAAAATGTGAGGATTTACTGTTTTTTTCTGTCTTAAGACATTGAAAAGGTGATATTTTTTGGGGTTTAGACTGCTGATCGGACAAAAACCATTTCAAGATGTCACCTTCCGATTTGGGACCTGGCAAAGGGCTTCCCCCCATTTTATTACAGCAAATACATCGATTAGTAAAAAATAAAATAAAAAAGGCAGGTCAAACGTGCTTTAAGTCACGAACAGTGAATGTGTATTGTAAATGACTAACCCTAAAGTTAAAACCTCCTCTTTCCAAACAATAAATCACCTATCAAAGTAATCTGACTCATTATTCCATGTGCTTTACAAGCAGGTACTCTACACCTCTAATCCCCGCAACAGTAGATTACACAGTTGTGCAAGCTGGACCACCGGAACATATCGTGTATATGCTTCTCAGGAAAAATGAGATTATAGCAGCTTACAGTGTTATATGGATATAAATATAACATGATACTCTGCTCTAGAAAACACAGAAATACAGTTTTATAAGGACAGGCCGTGCCTCCATGAAATGAAAGTGGATACGAATGACTCATACAGTGAGTGTGTAAGTCAGCTGTGCGTCAAAGACACAGAGAGAGAGATGAGGTATGAAATAAAAAATAAAAAAGGGGGGGTTGTCAAGGTAACGGACCGTGGGGTGAAAGACGACAACCTTTCCATCGGTTGATGTTTAACGCAGTAGCACATCCACATGGACATGTGTGCGTGTAGAAAGGAAGGAAAACACAAGGTCACACACTCGTCCGAGTTTTATTCACACTTCTCTCTTAACCCGTTCGCCTTTGCAGAGTATGCCTTTCTCTTGACACAGTGCAGATGAAGCACACACACACAAAAAGTTCAACCTGAGCCAACAGTACGTGGTCGCTCACTCACACAACTTATCTTGAGGAGCCTTTAAAACTTTGAAACAACTTTGCCTGTTGTTGACATTAAACATCATGTCCCAGGGGTACAAAACACTGTCAACTCCGTTTGGAAAACTAATTAAGCACTAAAAACGTAACCTAAGATTACAAAGCACTGCTACAAAGATGGTCCCTGTGACATTTCAGATTAATAAGCATAAAGCTTATTGCAAGCAAATTGCAGGTGTATTGGTTAAAAGAAAAGTACACAGACACTGACAAACTGCATCAAAAATGAGGAGTGGAGATAACAAGTGGAAGCTAACCAACAGGGATGTGACACTGACCAAGTGGGCATGGAACCCAACATGACCTAACATTTATTTTTAAGCTGAAATCACTTTCATTTGATTTTTTTGTTTTTCGGTTGCAAGTTTTCACCAGGTCATTTCCTCTGTGTAAAATAATCTTCCCCATAGAAAAAAAAAAAAAACGGCTGCACGCCAATGTATTCTGTAACGTGTGCCGTCACCTGCCTTTACGGGAGCTACGACAGTGCTGAGAAGAAAAAGAGTCAGCCTGGCAGCAGCGAGAGGCGGAAAAACAGCCAAACCACTTCACTGCGTTTCCCATACCATACTAGTGAATGCACCATCAGCCACAACACTGCCCTTTCTCACACTAAAGCAGACTACATAACCGTAATCCGGAGGAGAACGCGGCCCGACGATAACCACAGCCTTTATGTTCAGCCAAGCCTTGTGGGTGACATAAGATACAAACACAAGACAAAGCATTCTTCCCTCACCCTGAGGGGAAGAGGAGGTTTGCAACTGCGTGTGTTTTCTGCTGCTCGGTGATGTTGCAGTGCTCTTGGCCTCGAGGGTGTGAATGTGATCACAGTTTGACTGGCTCTCTTATAAATAAAAAAGGTCATGGGAGAGACTGACGCCGTATGGGGATACTCAACAGATTGTGGAGGAGAAAAAGAAGACGACTCCTGCCAGTTGAGACGCTCCAGCCCCGTTTTATCATCATCATCCACTTGAGCTTCACTTTTCCTCTCTCTTTCCTCTTTAACCTGATATTTACAGAACCACAACAAGACACAGATAACTCCCTTGAAGTAATACAGCTGCAAGCTCTTATAATACAAAAAAAAAAAAAAAAAAAAAAAGGGCCCAACTGAACTGTGGAAACCACCGTGCTACGTGCATGTTATGGCAACAAAAAAAAAACATAAACTGCAAAAACAGATGCTAAGCTGCAGCACTTCACATCCTACGCTGAGCTTGTGGCCATGCAGCAGCCGTTATCACCTCACTGTACAAAGGCTGTATAATGTTGAGTCACGATAGGCAAAACAGCTGCGGTATGGCGTCCAAACTATACACAGATTAACGGTTCTTTCCAATCGAGCAGGAGACAAAAGGGGATTCCCTGGTTGCAGCATGAAGAGCCACTTGATTTTATTTTCCATTATGCAGCTCTCTGAAAACCTCTTGTGAGTATGCATAATGTGTGTGAGAATGAGAAAATCCTGAACTGTCCAAACACAAACACATCTGAGGCCAAACGAACACATAAGCATAAACCTTCACTTTATGTCTTTCAGAGACACCAAGCAGACTATGCCAGTGTTTACAGCTACAAATCTTGTATAATTACACAATTTCAAATGCCTGCTGTATAGTATGAGATTTTCTGAAGTATTTGTTTTACTTTTCAAGCAGCCACCCATTTCTATTCTTTTCCATATAAGAAAATCAAGACTCTTGAATCGTCCTCTTGATGCGTGGTTCCCAACGGACCCCCACAGCCTTATCTGCACCGCCCGTCATGTTCCAAATATGTTCTTATGAATGGATATATTATAACCTGGATGTTACTTATCTTACACTATCAATTAATAAAATAATAATCTTTATTTATACAGCACTTTTCTAAAACCAAGTTACGAAGTGCTTCAAACAGGCAAAAAACACAAGCAAACAGACAATTGGTACGAATCAAGAACTACGAGTAAAAGCTTTCCGATAAAAGTATGTTTTAAGAAACTATTTAAAAGAGGTCACCGAGTCTGCCAACCTGATGTCCTCAAGCAGCGCATTCCAGAGCTTTGGGGCTCCGACTGCAAACGCTCCGTCAACAGATAAAAGACCTTTTTCTGAGGATCTCAGACTCCGCACTGGCTTGTATGCAACTAGGAGGTCAGGTATGTATGAAGGAGAGAGGCCATGGAGAGCCTTAAAAGTCAACAGTAAAATCTTAAAGTCTATTGTAAAGCATACAGGGAGCCAGTGCAATGAGGATAAAACGGGCATAATGTGGCCACTTCTTTTGGTTCTAGTTAAAAGCCTGGTAGCCGAGTTCTGTACAGTCTGGAGTCGATTAATAGAGTTTTGGTTGAGGCAGGTGAACAGGCTATTGCAATAGTCTAGTCTTAAGGAGATGAAGGCGTGTAAAATGGTGTCCTTGAAAGATAAAATAGATCCGATTTTGGCTACATTTCTAAGGTGATAAAAACAAGACTGCACAAGTGTCCTCTGTTTTGCTAGAGTTGAGCTGCAGAAAATTTTGTGACTTTGTCATGTAGTGAATTCAGAATCGGTGGCTCTAACAGGCAGATATATCCGAGTGTCATCCCCATAGCAGTGAAAAGAAACACCATGCCTTTGTATAATATGTCCTAGGGGTCCCAAAACGGACCCCTGAAGAATACCATACTTGACAGAGGCAAACGATGACTTGTAGTTATTGATGGAGACACAGCATTTAATGTTTAACAGGTATGAAGAGAACCATTGTAAGTCTGTACCAGATATTGACCCTAACCCTACCCAGTGACTCAGCCTGTCTAACAGTATGTCGTGATCCACTGTATCAAAGGCAGCGCTAAGTTCTAGAAGAATGACTGAGCACACGCCATCAGCAGCAGCCAACTAAAGGTCATTAGTAACCTTGAGCAGGGCGGTCTCAGTGCTGTGATGCTTTCGAAACCCAGATTGAAGCTTTTCAAAAATGTTAATGTTTTCTGCTGATAAAAGCAATTGCTTTGCTTCAACTGACAGGGTGAGGCTTAATTGTGCTTGCAAATCTTCTGAAGATCAGCATAAAAAAAATGTGTTTCTTTTCCTCCTTAACAAAAATATGTGCATATGTCTTTAAATCAAGTCATAAATTCTGTTGAGTTTAGTTGAATTAATTATTTTAGCATTCCACATGCCCCCAGTACCTTGGGAGAAGTACCCACTGGGGTCCAAGCACCTGTGGTTGGGAATCACTGCTCTAGACATGTAATAAAATCAGTGAACAGCGATCTGAAACGGCTGCACCACATTAACTTAACCATAATGCAACAAAAATAAATGCAGATATAACATTGCATGGGATGGATTACACAACTCCAGCACGATTCAAAAGAGTGTGCGGACAGATTTGTAAGGCAGCCTGCCTGGAAGGGAGGAAAAATACATAAAACAATCTGAAACACAGTATGACAATTTGCAGTATGGTTCGCTTTTATGCGAAGAACAGAGTTTGAAGTAAATATGCTAAAACGTGCAAATTCACAGCTGTGGTCCAAAGAAACTTCCCACTAGATCTTCTATGGAGGAAAATTATTGCTGCACCGACTTATAGGTTAAAAACGGTACAAGTCCGTTCAACATCTTGGGAAGAACATGTAGTTACCATTAGCTGTCAAGGCAAGCAAGATTATTTGTCTGGGTGCAGTTATTCTTTGATGTTCACTGTAATGGATAACTGAACAAGTTTAAAGAGTCTGCTAATCTCACTATGCGTTCTCTCTGGAAATACAGCATTAGTGTACAACCCACAGATTACAATGGGCAATCCTTAAAGGGGAACTCCACCAATTTTACACTTTAAAGTCTACATTAGCTACTACTACCTTAAAAACAACTGAACCCCCCCCGATTGAACTGTCCGTGATCGAGTTGCATTGTGGGTAATGCAGGAATGGGAACGCATAGGATAAAAAATAAATAAATAAAAACAAGACACCGGTTCTGCTGCATTGATTTTGATCCATTAAACTGTCCATTGCGAGTCGTGTCAATGTTATAGGAGGACAACGCCAGACTACTAATTTAACTGTCTTGCGTTAAACAAAAATATCTGTAACATCCTCTAGGAGTCACGTACATCAGTGGTAAAACAATTTCAAGTTAATATTTCACTATTAAAAAGTCAACACAGACCTTTAAACCATTTCACGTGATACAAACACTGTTTTTTGGCCAAATTCTAACAAAAGTAAACTCCCTTCATCATTTCACAGCTGTCCTGTCCACACCCTTTTCATCACCATGTTATTATTAGCAGTGCCACTGATTGCTTGCCGAGCCACTGAGTGTGTGTGTGTGTGGCGCTATATCTCACTATGTGGGAGTGTTTAGTTAGCAGCAAAGGACTGCTGAGTCACCTGCTTCTGGTAGAGAAAATGCAAGCACACATGTGTAGGAACACAAATGCATACACACAAACCATTAGGAGAGAAAAATGGCTCCAGCAGAAACCAGGCAAAGGGCCCAAGTCCCCCCAGCCAAGCAGCCTGTCTATTGGTAATTGCAAGAGGGATTGGATCCCCATTGAAACGACTAAGGGCCTGTGTTCATGTATTTAAGAGGCAGTGCTATGTTTCAGCCTGCCATCTGTGGGCTTTAGCTCTCCGATTCTCTCCCACTTTCTTTCTCTCTCGGGGTTGGAAAAGTACTGTCGAGGGGCTCAGTGGCCAAGGCCCGGCCAGCTCTTTTGTCTCGCCGTGGGAGTCTAGTCTCACTGCGAAAAAAGCTCCGGTTAATTATTAATATCGCATTGACTTATAACGCGCGGCAGGCTTTAGAGGAGCCTGTGGGCAGAGGAAGCCGTCACTCCGGGGATGGTAGGCGAGGCTCGGGCACCCAGTGGAGTGTCACCGAGCTCTTTAACCTCTTTGTGCAGCTACTGCCACATCCACCTAGGGCCCGTACTCGATCTGTGGCAGCCTGCCGTGTACTGATCTCATGTCTAGCTGATCCAAACAGAAGGTTCAAAAACATAGCTTGAATGAAAGCGTACAAGGTGTTAAAGATTTAGGCGAGTCTCACGTCACCCTTTCTACCGTCATTTTAGCTTTGCTGCACTTTGCTCGGGTTTATCGCTAGGTACCGTGTGATCACAGTGACCTAAAAAAAAAAAAAAAAGGGGTCTCTTCGCTGTTACAATGGACAAGACAAGTTAAAAAGGTATTCCCCTGAAAGCCTATGTTTTGAGTATCAAATACTATGTCATTGCTTGCTCCATTGCAAATGACAGCAGTCGTGATTAACCTGGAATCAACTTCTCAAACCACTACTACAGTTTGCTACAGCTTCTCCAATGTTCATTTGTATACTACAGATACTCAAAATACTCTAATAACTACTAATACTATTTTTGCCAACATATTGAAAAATAAACAGTTTACACTGCTATCGAGCTGTCTTTGCACGCAATTATGCACGTTAACGGCTAACTACTCTAACTGTACTAGTACTTTGGCTGAATGTAGCGATCATGTCTACCTTTAATTTTTGCACACTGCTAAATTTGCATTTATTGCAAACAATAAACGTTAACCACCACTGTAACCATGCTAGCAAAAAGAACTGAGTGGCTAAATGTGGCTGTGTGCAAAGCAGTACTTTGGCTAAGTATGGGTGTGTTTGGCCATATTTTTGCAAAAATACGAATGTTTGGAATATCTTGAGCATATATAGATGGACAGTGGAGAAGTGGATTATGCCGTGTTGGTCACTGTTCGAATTCATTGCAACTGTTTGCAAGCCGATTACAGCTGCCGTCTTCTTTCGGCAAGCGAGCCCACAGGCAGTTAGATATTCAAAACTCATATTTTCAGTGGAATATGTGGAAAGCAGCGAAATATGAATGTAAACGTTAGGAACAGAGAGACAAAGGGGAAACCGGCAGAGCAGTGTTGGGTCTCGAGCCAACAGCAGAGCGTTGGCAGGATGAGGAAATCATTCCCAGAATTGATTGCGTTTATATTCCCCACAAAGCAGCCGAAAACACATCTTAGACTCCAATTTAATTAGAAGGACTTTATGGAATGGTGGTAATCAAGTGTTGCCCTTGAACACCACCCTATAGGTTAATGGCAGTGAGAATTTAAGAAACCATAATTTCTTAATATTAACACACTTTTTAATGCACTTAAAAACTTTATTCATTCGTGAAAAATGTAATTACTGCGATCCTGATGCACTGCACAAGGTGTTGAAAAGAACATCCCGCCCACCTCTGGACAAGAATGGACAAGGAGCACGCAGCCAAGAATGACCAACAAAACCCAGTTTTCATGTGTTATCTGTTAAAAAGGAGGGAAATCCAGCAGTGGAAATGGAAACCTTATGCAACACGTACTTTCCTATTTTGCCATATAAACATCCTTCCAAATTCCCTGCTGCTGACTGACAAAGAAGAGAACAGTGAGAGAATGCTCAGAGATTAGAGAAACAAAGACGCAGACACTTTAGCCTGCAATTTAGTATATGCCATTCTATGCATTAATGTGCTTATTTATTATAATGTAAAATATTATCAGCACTTTAATTTCTTGCCATTATTCCTCATTTTGGCATATGTACACACATTGACTGTATTGCCAAATAAAGTTGTTTTTTTTAAACAAAATGAGTTCATGGATTTATGTACATAGATGATCATGCATATTGTATATATTGTCTCTGTTGCTCTGGGCCTACAGCGTTTTACCTTAGAGACAGCAACAAAACACTGTTGACTCAGTCTGACTGTTTGACACAGAACAAACAAAACCCAACGGGTCACAATGCTCTTGATTTCAGTTCCTCTGATGATCTGAGGGGACCTGGACACAAAAGATGGCCCCCGGGGATTCATCTTCAGTTCAAAAAGGCCAGATTGTGCACATAGTATGAGTCACTGGATTATGGAAAATGGCCTCTGTGGTGGCGCAGAGGCCAATACAACTCAATACCACATTCAGAAAGACGGAGGTGGCAAGCTTTAGCAGAGAAGGGTGAAATTAGATAACTTCACGTCCCACACAAACAAAGGTAAGGTGCTAACAGAGGGTAGCAGGACAGGGCATGGGACTGTGCTGTTGTACTAGGCACTACAAAATGCCTGCACTCTTGTCTATACAGAGAAACAGTTCTCCCAAAAAGGTCAAGAACAGAGAAAATACAACCCAAGCACAACCTGCTCAGATACGACTGCACATTATATCCAGTTCATAATCATCTGGGTGATACATACAAACAAGGCCCTGAATGTTGTAAGTCACCTACATTACAGACAGTCGCTCCCTGTCTGACGGGCACACACTTGACACCATGTACATTATCATAGCTATTGAAGCCACAGGACACCAGCGAAGGACTGAAAGATAAGCTAGGATGAAATACAGTATGCACCTGAGAGCCATCCCTGGGGCAGTGCTCAATTTATAAAGGAGATTACGCTGCAACCACAGCCATGCGTGCACGGCCGAGGTTCTGTCAAGGTTCAGTGTCACAGAAGGACAAAGCCCATCCATAAACCTAACACTGTCTGCTGTGCTGTGTCCTGTCTAACGTCCGATAGGCTGTGCACGTCAGGGGGCGGGGGAACATCACCTCTCTGCAGACGCACACAATGCAGTGAAACGTTCACACTTTTCCATGAAGCCTCTCGCTCAGTCAACCAGTCAACCTGTGTATTTATTCAGGAGGATTGTTATCCCTCTTTTGCAAAAGAGCCCTGTGTACACAGAACAATAAAAACAGACATATTACTTGTTGCCAATAGTGTTCGATAAGTAAATGAACACTTGAAAACATACAAAGCTGAAACTGGAATAGAAGATAAAACAGATATCGAGCCAGCAATAAATAAATCAATTTCAAGAGCAAAGTTTGGAAATTAAAAACCTATAACGAGCTATAAAGTTCAGGTCTTGTGCAGTCGGTTTCCTACTGTACTGCAAGAACAGAATGGCATTCAAATCCAGACAAGTGATTCATGGGAAGTTTCCAGACACATAAGCTGGAGCTTGTGGCCACTTGAGGAGTGAGAATACAATGAAAAAAGATGGGAAAAGATCCTGCTTTAACACAATGCTGTGCTAGCAATTAAATATTTATTACACAAATCCTGACCATTATATTCTATTAAGCTAATAGCAAAGATCACTGTGAGAGCTGTACCTCGCTCTTACTATTGCTCAGGCTGAAGATGGGCCATTTGCTTTCCTAATGAGCAGTCCGTCCTTCCATTTCGCTGCACTGATAATGGCTTTGTTTGCATGACTTCATTACGGGGACCAGTGGAAATCTGCTCTGGATATCCCCACTAATCACATGTGCCACATCACATGGCACCCCAGTCAGCTCAGTCTTGGCTGTTGGGAGGGAGGGAGGGGATCGTTGGGAACAATTTTACAGTTTATTGGTGCCAGAAGATGTTAAGAAGGAAGTTTGTCTCAAGTTGTTAAAAGCTTTCAGTGCCTGCCCACAAACTCTCTCACAGATATGAGCTGTACCGTCCAACACCACCGCCAGATGTCTATAAAGAGGATTTAACAGGTCGCATTAGAGATCTTCACCATGTCATCAAACCACATCCTTTCGACTCTCGTTCCACATGTGGCTCAGAGCGGCTGGTTCTACCGACTCTGATTACAGGAGTAGCAGTTACAGTGATAGCTATGACTATTTGCATACCGACCATCTGGTTATATCTGCGTGTTCTAACTGATGTTATTCTGTGCACAATACTGCGTGTGTGCATACAGTATGCGCGTGTGAGTATAACAGCATCATTGATAAGGCCTGTGCTGCCCACTGCAGTTTATACTGCATGTTACACAGTACACAGCATTCATAAAGTGAAATAAATGACAGCATATCTATAAACATGGTAGTGGGCCACGTGGCTGTGAAGCTCGTTATACACCAGAAAATGAAATTGTTGGCGGGGTGACAAATGGAGGGCAAACATTTCTTCTAGCAGTTGTTAGCTCCTCACCACTAATGGGTGCAAGTTTGCATGGTTTACAGTTTGGCCTTAGGGTGGCGCCGAAGCTGTGCTTTGGACGATACAATGTGTTAGCGTTGAGCTCAGAGTGGGAAAATCTTCAAAAATCAGACTGACTTGTAAATTCAAGTCAGAGGTGTAGATGCATATAATATACTATGCAACATCTGCCAGTTTGTGAAATGAAGTGTCAACAAAACAGTAGCAAGATGGATGCAAATACACCACTGCTGGCAGGCAAATCTTAAGAAAACCCAATATTAACACTAATACACTCAATTAAAAAGGAGATAATGTTTCTCTTTGGTTTCACTTGACAACAACTAACACGATAAAAAAAGTAATTTAGGGTCAGCCTGCATTTATTTATTGTGACTACAAGGCTAGCTATGGGGATATTTTGCAACGATGCCTGAAAAGCTCCTTCGTCGACAGAACGTGAGGTTTCTTTCAGTTCTGCCAACGTGGCATGAACGCGCCACATAGGGCCAAGCGTGTTGGCATGTTCGCCAACAAACATGCTAATGTTAGCAGAAAAATATACTGTAGGAAGACTAATCTGCATGGCAATCAAATAACTACCAACTCCCCACACACCCCCCTTACAATGCATCTTCCTGTTGCGTCCCTCAGTGACGGCCGCAGACAGAAAAGGTCACGGACCAGGGTGTGGTTTTCGACAAACTGGTTCATAGTTTCTATCATCAGGGACGGTGTGACTCTGGAGACGTTTAATCCGGCTCGGCCTGCCTGGAAAACAGTTTCCCAACACTCACATTAGCAGTGGAGCGTTGGCCACAGGGAGAGGTTTATAATGTAAACCCATTTTGGAGATGGTTGCTGCTGTGTGAAAATGTTTGCTGTGCAGTCTCTGGCAGACTCCAACAGGAATCCAGTAAGGGCTTCCTCTACCTCGCTGGCCCTCGTTCAAAACACCCCTCCACACGGACACGTCGCTACGCCGGTTTCTCCTCGGCAGAATCACAAATGCCAATACTGAGGGTGTACAATTTAAATCAAAAAGCCTGAAATCCAACTTCTTCGATTATCAACAGATACACAGCATGCCAAGACCAAAAGGCTCAGAAACTAACGTGTAGGTTTACAAACGGCGCGTGAGGGAGCAGGACGATGTGAACCCGCTGCCATGAAGCCTCAAAGCTACCCAGTTCTGTGCTGATCCAGTTGCTTGAAGATAAGAGAACAGAAACAAGAACACAGGACCTGTTGAGACCACAGACCAAAGAGAGTAGTCACAGGACAGAGGAAACAATGAGTGCATACTCATAATCTGCCTGCCCTGCCAGTATCGTAACAGTTTGACGATTAAAATGGAGAAGTACAGTTCTGCATAGGGCTGCGTGTCATTCTTCATTGTCCGGTACAAGAAACAGGACTCAAAATGAATGCCAATGTTGCTCCGTGAACGCTGGATGTGTAAATAGGCAACCGTTTGCTGACAAGTTCGACATGTCAACTTTATGAGGCGAAATGTCACTGCCCCCAAAAATAACCCATCAATGCATTTTAAATACCAGGTTTTCATTCATTTCTAAACTATTACCCAACGGTCACGTGACGCGGCATTAAATTCAAATGTTAGAACTCACAGCAGTCAAAAGAGCCTCTGAAGACAGTAGAGCTTTATCAAAATAATCAACAACATAAATCAGGAAACAAGACCAAGAACCTGACCGAGCTTCCGGCACAGACATACGATATGCAACAGTTTTAGATGCCCTGTGGTATTGAGATTTGAGTTGCAGCTTTAACGTTGCGATTACCATTCAGCACGTAAAACACTACTGCGAGAGCTGCGATGCTGAGCAGGAGTTGAACTGGAGCGCAGCGTTGGCAGACTGATCAGCATCAAGAGTCAGATCTCCATGCTGCCCGTCCAATTTCCAACCACATTTCTGGTGTAGGCCCCCCTTTTCAAACCTGTTCTACATTAAAGAGAGGGTAGTGCACTAACTGTCGCTCATTATTTAAGAACAAGGGAAGGTTGACTGCTAGCAGAACACTCCCCTATTACAATCATCCCAGCCATGACCAGTAGGCACTGCAATAAGGCTTCGCTTGGCCGGCGCGCTTCAATTTTATCTGCGGGAGCATCACAATAACATAACAAGCACATTCACGTGCTGCGCATCATATGAAAAGGTACAGTGGGCAGTTGCGTACGTAAGGATAACATGTATTCATTTACTTCTTTTTTTTTTTATTTAAGATAAGATAGACATCTTTATTGTCCACCCGTGGAAATTTGTCTTTGGCTTCAAAGCAAAGCATTTGGTGTGATGAAAATGGAAATGAAACACAAGGGACGTGATGAGAACAGTTCATACACACACAGAAGCTTCCTCTGCCTTGGGTTAGAATACGTCAGAGAGAAACAATAAATAAGTGGGCCTGTAATAATAAACGGTTGGAGAGAAAGCGCTAAACATCATAAAACAGCAGCAGTCATTAATATGTAATAAAACAGCATTTGTTTGGTAAGATGACAGGGGATGAACTAGAAGATCGCTTAAACATGACATCCTAAAATATTGTACACTCTTAGCTTCATTTAGCAGAATTAAAACTAGGCAAGGCACATTTTTCGACTCTCTTTCCGGGAGCAACCCACAGCCAGGTGGCCAGCGGGTTGATGAACTCACTTCAAAGCGTGTACCTCGAATCAGCTGGTTTAATAACAGCGAAGACGTAAGAAAGCACACAGTGACTGCGTAGAAAGAAAAAATAAAAGGTTTCTGCACGTGACAGAAACTAGGCTTAAATAATGTCAGGTCTTGTGCAGTCCTTGCAGGGCAACAGTATGTCAAGTCAAAAGCTTCTTAAAATAAGCCGATATGATTAGATTTGTCTGCGATTTGTATCTTTTTCCCTTCCTGTCTTGTCACTGGGCCTGGGGTATTTGAAGAAGCCTCTTCTCCAAGCCTGAGGCCTGCGCAGCATCTGGTTGACTTGGAGACAGCTGTGTTTTCACAGCTCTGACTGAGGGTTTATAGCTGCTCCCAGCAAGCCCGAGTTCACTGCGCCTGTTTGACTAAGAAATGCTAAATCTCACGTCTCCCCTCTCCCCTCAGTCCCGCAGAAACACTGTCACTGTTTCTCGTCTTGTTCTCAGGGAATGTATACAGTATGTATATATAAAATGTATATAACGTATACATGTCTGGTGAAGGATCTGGGATATTATATGGCATCGATTTTATGAGTAAATTACAGCTTATTTTAAAGCCATAAATTCCAATTTGATGCACAAATGTTACTTCCGATTACTGGCTGGGTTTCAGAAAAAGATTCCTTCCGTTACTGATCACAAACACGATGCATCAGTTATTCAAAGTAGGTAAAGCAGAAATAAATTCAAATTTTTCATCCAACTATTTATTTTTGGTACAAATTTGTAATGTTGTGCTGCGATGTGACTATAAGTAAGGGTGTTCATATAAATTCAGCACCCTTTGAATGCAGTCCTCCATATAGCACTTTGGGCACGAGAAACACTACCGTGTCATTTTATTGTAGTGTTCTGAAAACATTAACCACGTATGTAATAGCTTGCTGTATGCCCGCGTTTCACCATATGAACTCCATTCCGTCCATAAATCCAGTCCACCACATTTGAAACACAATAGGTCATGTAACACACTACTGTACCAATTCCACATATGTACCTCAGCAGGAAACATCGCATTTATTTGAACCGGTTTCTCTCGCCTCAGTGTGGCAGCACACTAGAGCTGTCGCACAATCCAGGTGGATTCTGCCCAGTCAGCTGAGAATCTGCAGGTAAATTCCAGCAACATACACAAAAGCACACAAAAGTGGAGACACACACCCACATACCTCCGTCGTACACACAAGAATGACTCTGCACGGACAGAGGACTTCTTTTCTAGTGAGTGACTGAGTAGTACAGGATTATAGCTGATGCTCCAGGAGATTAGTCAGCCTTTCTCTGGTCACATGACCCGACCCGTATGCCGGTCCTGCAGCAGTGGAGCAGGTCAAGCACGGTAATCTTCAGACTAGTCGGTGCTTTACAGCCAAAGAAAATGGTAATAATATCATGGAGGATGTTTGACGGTGGAATAACAATAGTGCAAAATGTTCAATGCCAGAAATTTGGTTGTAATAGAGTATTTTTACATCGTCACTGATATTTGACCCACTACTGCTTCACAGAATGGGTGATGTGTTTGAATTGAGAAAAATGAAAAAAATTAAATAAATAGAGGTTACAGGACCAGAGTCGCAAGTGGAAAGTTGTTTAAGTACACATAAAACATAGCGCTATGGCAGAATTACATACAGAAAAAAACGAAAACTCCAGTTAAGGTATGAATTTTTAATGTAAAGCATATATGCGATATAGGTCCCCTGCTACTCCCAGTCACTTTTCTCTTTTCCTCAAGCCATAAGTACCACATATATCATCTAAAATAATCAACCACATGTCTCTGCAATTACACCATATGAAAGGCGCCCCAGTAATCTCCAGATTTGGGGACCATAAATCCTTCCCGACTATGTCCTTGTGGGCGACTAGCATTCATCATGTGGAGAGAAAAAAAAAAAGAGCTATTTTCAGCAGATTCTCAATCAAATAAACAAATCTGGAAGACTGAAGAATGAGATGGTTGGCTCACAGGAAGCCTGAGTACAGGAAACTTTGAGTCACAAATTACTGGTGTGAGTGCACCCCCTCCTGGCAAATAGTTGAATAGATTTTTAGTTTCTGATTTTACAATATGGCAAGATCAGCTTCAAACGTTTTTTTTTTTTTTTTAAATGCATTGAAACATTTTCTTCTATTATTAAGATTTGTTTCTTCAAATGAGCTAAACCTAAATTTAAAATATGTATAAACAGTATGATTTATAATGATTTGTAATCTTTTCACACCGTTTACATCCACGCATAGAAACACATGTGAAGCCAGAGAACAAGCTGGTGTCTTACTCAAGGATATTTCAGAAGGACACACACCGATATGGTTAAAGGAGAGTATGACTAACCAGGGACACCTGTTGCCAGGCCAACAAGGAGTCATGTTCAGGTTTGGCAGATTGTGTCAAGGAAATCATTGAGCATTTATGCATTCGGGACATCACTGACCTGTACTTGCCAGTCCTGACTTGTACGCCTTTCATTCCACAGTGTTGGGCCCCACCTACGTCATTTACCAGATCGTCCCCAATCATCAGCGCCTGCAAGTGAGGAGGGAGAAGAAAGAGAGTTATCATTTATTTAGTTATGTTTTAGATGCTCTTAAAAAAATTAATTAAAACAAGTACAGTATTTAAATGAACTGCAAGCCAATAACATGCCATCATCACTTGTGACTGTGTTTGCATGAGTTAGGGGATGCATAGGACATAATCACTTGTTTGCTAAAGGGGTTGAAGTCTGGGCGGCCACAACAATATGAGGTAAAGGGTTTAAGTTGGGACAGAAGGTTTATTACAATAACTGATCCATAGAAATATGGGCAGGAGAAGAAAGTATTATCAGAGTTATAGCAGACTGGGATACAGAAAACTGGGAGCTTAAGGACACAACAGCTGGATAAGCTGCAAGACCGGATGCAGGGAGGTTAATGAGGTGAGAGATGCTCACACCTGGCGATAACAAGTGCAAATTGAGTGTGCCCAATTGTATCAGTTATCACCCTGATAAGCTATTGGCGGCTTGAGAATAGGGGCCCAGACACAAAGCAGATAGTATTTAAAATATGTTTATGAAAATGTGCATGAATTATACAGTAACATTTACAACGTACAAAACATCTAAGACTAAGCTACCCTAACCTCAAAAACTTCTAAATGGTCCCAAGACATTTACACCACCGGTCTAAACATTGGTTAAATAGATGAGGTGCCTGCAGGTTGTTCTGTGACAAGAATACGACTTCGGAACAGAGAAAGTATTCTCAAGAGTTTGAAGAAGAAATGAAAGGAATGATTCTGGTCTACAGGAAGGGAGCAGTTTCATTTTGATTATCAAGTGAGTGACTCAACGAACAAGGCATTTCCACTTTGGTTTGAAAAGGAAAAAAAAACTCCTCTGCATGAAAGCCTGGGTGAGTAACAGAAGGCTGTGGATATATCCATGTCTCAGTGAAAAAAGAAATCCAGAGAAAAGAGTGAGGCGTAGTCTGAGATGAACCCAGGTTTCCAGTAGTATGAAAGTGCCAACTGCCATGTCCAAAAATAGATTAGCGCAGAGAGACGGCGGTGATAGATCACATTCATTAAACTTGGGACGAACTGAGATGAGCAGGTAGGGATAGACATTAAACACACGTTCAGACACCTATGGAGGGGAAAAACAAAACAAAAAAGAAAGCAAACGCACATGTACAACTGAACATGCAGAACAAACGAACGGATGTTGAAATGTGGCGAGAAATGGAGTTTCCGGACATGTACATGTATATACTGTATATTTATACCTCTACACGAGGGAACTAAAGTCTGAAGGAAAAGGAACTTTCTGGTTTGTATGTGGGGAGAATTGTAAAAACATTAGTCACATACCACACACACACACACCAGGAGGGGTCACATCATGTTACTTCTCTTTCCAAGTAAATTTAATTTCTGTCTGAAACTATTTGTTGAGTTAATTGCACAACAGTTCTTTGCCATTTTACTGCTTCTTTTTCCCCCCCCATGTAAATGCACAATTGAAGTTGCTGACCGCTGCATGTTTACCACACAGAGGGGAGAGATTAATGCGACTTCTGTGTATGGCTACATAATGTGTATATCCTCTATATAAACAGGCCTGTTAAACTGGACATAAGTCAGGGACTTGCATTCAAAGGTCAAAACAGAGTCAACGAATAGAGGAATCCCCACAGCAATGCAAATATCTAGTATTTTAGCCAAGATCAAAGTACTGAATGAGGGTGCTTCATTATTGCACAACAAAAAAGTTACAAAGAGCAACCTCGGTTACATACCTCATGTGGTTTAAGGCCCATGTCACTGAGAACACTCTGGAAGAATGTAGGGGATGGCTTCCCAATGACTTCGCCCTTTAAATCACAGGCATACTGGAGGGAACAAAAAGTTAATGAGAATTAATCATGCTCAAATGTGCAGAACCGCCGTTATCAAATGCAAATAATGTGCCTACTGTACCTCCAGAGCCTTCATGTAAACCCCGACATCTAGTTTCAAACCATCCGCTTCCTTGTAGTACCGCCTATGAAGAGAGCGGAACGTCACAAACGTTGCGTCTAGTTCTGGGAAGACAGTTTACGTTTCACGTTGTGCCCATTGCTTGGAATAAGCAATGTAGCAATGGCTACCGACGCGCGATATCCTCTTACCCTTGGCCCAGAGCGAACAGCACTGGCTTCTCCAGGCCTATAAGGACCCCGAATGCCTCATTCAGGTTCTGGTAGGAAAACCTTTCAGCTGCGTCACCAATCACCACACAGTTTGGGTTGGTCTTGTCGACACTGTCGAACTCGGGGAGAAGACCTGCAGGAGAGAAAGTAAGTTTAATGCTTCTTAGGGTTAAGTCTGTTGATATTCTATGTTTTTCTTTCTGTCAATAAATCCCACGAGAAGACCAAAGCCAACAAGTATTGTCTGTATAGCCGAAATCTAATACAGTTCATTCCTCTGTGGCATAGACTTTTAAGTGAAACTTTACATTAGTACGTTTAAGTCTTAAGTTAGGAAGCAATGGGTTTAAGGTAGAAAGCCACAATAAAGCCTCAAAGTCGAAAAGTGTTGAGATGAACCAACACCGTTTGTTTGGGTCTTTCCATGGGATTTGTGGACAACAACAACCAATATGGGATATCACCAGCCTTATCCTTTAACACAAGTTTTGAGGAACTGATATTGATGTTAAAGTTTGTTTTTTTTTTTATGTACAGTTTTGCTGTGTCACACATTTTGCAGATATTGTACATGCTGCATTTGAACAAAAAGGGTTTGTAGGCGTCAACAGATTCTTGATCGTGAAAGCTTAGCCGGTCGCTGTAGTAGAAGTACCCTGAAAACTGTGGTTTAAGTGGATTAAAAAACTGTCATCCAACAGAACGTTTCTGACCAGACGCTGAAGCGTTACCATCAGCCACCAGCAGGTGAGGCCGCAGAGCCCGCTCCTTCAGGACAGCCACGGCTGCAGGAGCAGGAGAGAAGACTTCGGACACGCAGATGTCGAAGCCCAGTCTCTGCAGCTTGGCTACGAACGTCTCCCTGGCGGCCTGGGTCTCATTGGTGCAGAAGCGCAGCTGCAGGTCCGACGCCCTGAGCCTTTGACAAGGGCCAGATGGTCAAAGCTCACACAGTGGCAACATGCACACGGCTCTCGCGTTGTTCGAATATACAGCAATTGACTTTTCTCCCCCATCCCATCATACATGCAGTCCAGTTGGGACCCTTGCAAGGAGCTGCTGGAATCCTTAACTTACCCCTCGCGGCGAACAGCCGAGCGCATGCGCCACAGGCTTTGACAGTTTTGCTGAACATGCACGCAGCTAATAACAATGTCTACAGCCGAATAATTCCTCACTCACTTTTTCACAGCCGCAGCCGAGCCAGGAATGGCGACCCCGTCGCCCTCCCCGCTGTCATACAAGACGCCACACATGTCCAGAATGACGCCTTTCGAGCTCTTCGCGCAGCCCGGCCAGCCCGCGGCGGCCATCGCGAAATGGAAGCCACAAGGCGCATGCGCGCAGTGCTTAGCCAGCCGGTGGCCTTGTAATTTATCACGTCGTTATGACGACAGCCTCTCTGGCTGGGATGCTTACGCCCAAGAGGGCGCACAACCCGCGGTGGCTGTGCTTTACGTACAGCGGGTGATGAGGGTGGTGTTTAGGGGCAGACAGTGACACGTTTCAGTCCTCGGAAGAAGTTTCAGCGTGGGGGCGTGTCCTCCTGTGACTCCAGCGTGGGGGCGTGTCCTCCTGTGACTTCAGCGTGGGGGCGTGTCCTCCTGTGACTTCAGCGTGGGGGCGTGTCCTCCTGTGACTTCAGCGTGGGGGCGTGTCCTCCTGTGACGCAGACACGCATGAAGGCGCCTGCTCGCGCCGCAGGCAGCAGGGCTCCGTCATGTTAAGCCGCCGTCCTCTTCTTCAGCCGCCGCGCAGCAGGACGAGCATCACTCGTGTTTCAACTTCGCTTCACTCCGTTCTGGTACTGTTTGACTTCGCGTCACGTTTCCTCTGTGTTGTTCCGAAGCGCTTGCTTGGCGACGTAGGGATGGATGGCTTTAGAAAAACAAACCCCCCCCAACAAAAACAAAAACAAACAGCAGACAGTAGGGAGGGATGTGCTAATGTTAGCCACATCCGTGGGTATTACTAACTGAAGATGACGAAGCACCTGTATCTGGTTAGCATTTATCGTAAAGGCGTTTGCACTATTTGGGCAAGAAGACGCATATGTCATAACACACGTATCACCGCTGACACCGTTTTACTGTGGCGCGTTGAAAGTAGAACTAGGCTTCGACTTGTGTTCCGTGATGCACTATCGGCTATAACGTTACAATATAACATGGTCTGGGAGAAGCTCTGCGTCGGCAACGACTATCACCTGATGGAAAGTCATACTTTAGGTCTTTATTTAGCTCCGGGGGGGGGGGGCAGCTCCCCAGCAGCCTATCGTCTCTCAGCAGCGTTTGGCCTCTGTGGCAGGGGGCCACCGTCCTTGTAGCCCAGTCCAGGTGCTGCTGTGTGTATTTATTCAGTGTCAGATTAGATATTATCCCGAAGCCAAAGGTGCTGGAGGTCTCATATTCACACGGTTGGGTTTTTTTTTTTTTTTTTTTTTTACCATCTAGCAAATTTGCCTTTTTTTTTTTGTCTTTTTTTTCTTTTTCAAAGCCATCTTATCATTTTTGCAAATGAGTTCATTGACCTTTTTGTTAAAATGACCTGAAACGCCTCAGGGGTAATGTTCAGGCCCCTGCAACAGGAGCCACAGGTTTTGCTTAATAATTAAACCTGGCTCATCCCTAGACAGTTTGCCTAACATCAATTTCAGCAGGCACGAGTGAGACGAGGTGCCCGAGTCATCTCTAAACCTCTTATTTTTATTTTTTTATTTAAACATTTAGAAAGTAGCAGTGAATTGTAATGCATGTTACAGTACTAGATAACCGTGAAGGATAGTTTAAATAGTTCTGCTTTGATTGCAACCAAATGGAAACGTCTGGATGGTCACAGTTGAGAGTTGCTACGCTGTTGTGAGATTTGGCCTTTGGTAACCCAACACCCAGGGAGGGATTCTGCCTCTATTGTGTTTGTTGTGAAAGAGAAGTGTCGTTCAGCAGACCTGTGAAGCCTATGTGCTCTGTGGAATCTCAGATCGCAGTGTATTAGCTTCTAAGGCATTGACCTTTGTAGCTACAGCCAGTGTTTTTTTTAGGGGCATTTCTTTGTTTTGGGAACAGGATTAACACATTTTTTTGAAATAAAGGCTGGTTCTATCATTTCTTTGGCTCTTGATTGATTGGAGACAGTTTAGAGGCAAATAACCAGGAGGGAAGATAAAACCACACCTCAGTTTGCTTTTTTTAGAAGCCTAATAAGTAGGCTAAGTTGCATGACCAGTTTACAGATGCCAAGATGCCCCACAGAACTATGTGGGAGGTGTTTTTGTGCACACAGCTGGGAACCTTTTGAATGACGTGATATTTGCGTGTTCTGTAAGATATGAACATCATTTATAAGGATTAATTTTGTATGTATTTTTCATATTCATCATTTTTCCAATGAACTAATCGATTAATCGACTCATTGTTGCATGTTGCAAACAAGTCAAATGCATTAGTGTTTAATGTAATCTTAAAGTTCAAATGTTTAAGGGATAGACTGATAATTTTATTGCATATGTTACTTGGAGTAAAGGTCTCATTTTGGCAGTCATACTAACTGAATACAATTAATTTTTTTTCACCATATAGACATAGCAACATAGCACCATGAGAGGAATGATTCTCCAGGTCAGCCGCAGCCTGAGCCGCGCTGCCCCTGTTCTCCGCAGCATCCACTCTGGTACACGTCCAGCCTCCACTGCCACCTCCAAACTGAGGGTTGAACGTCCGTACACCTCAGAGGAAATTTACGCCCGTGAGGACAAGTATGGAGCGCACAACTACCACCCCCTGCCTGTGGCCTTGGACAGGGGGAAGGGTGAGTTAATTTTACTCAAAATGTTGCAAATCACTTATGAATTAATCATCATCCCCAACACTTTCCAAGAACTTGGTTTTCTTCTTTACGCCAGGCGTCTGTGTGTGGGATGTGGAGGGAAACCGGTATTATGACTTCCTGAGTGCTTACAGTGCAGTAAACCAGGGACACTGCCACCCAGCGATCATAGCTGCGCTCAACGCCCAGGCCTCCAAACTCACCCTGACTTCCAGAGCATTTTACAACGATGTGCTGGGAAACTATGAGGAGTACATCACCAACATGTTTGGCTATGACAAAGTCTTACCTATGAATACAGGTACTGTAGGGAAACAGCCAATGGTATTTGTATGAAACCTCTTCAGAGGTTATCATGAGTATTTGTTGACTTTTATTTATTTTGCCACAATTTAGGTGTGGAAGGTGGTGAGACTGCCTGCAAGCTTGCCCGCAAGTGGGCTTACAATGTAAAGAAGGTTCCCATAAACAAGGCCAAAATCATTTTTGCAGGTGAGTAACCATCTGTCATAAAATACTACAACACATGTTTTGTTTACACAGGAATTTAGCAAAGTTAGCCAGGGCGCTAATGCTTTTCCACATTTGCCGCATAATGTACTTAACCCGTGACTAATGTTTAGAATGTGTTGATGTTTGAAGAGAAAAAAAAAGTACTGATAATAGTACTATATGATAATGTTACCAAACTTAGCATTAGCATGCGCACCAATCCTCTTAACAGATATAGCATAAGGTGACCACAGGTGTCAAATGTCCTATATTATGTAAAGATGTAAACTGAGAATGTGATAAATGTCTCATCTCTTTTGCTCTTGCTGATTAGATGGAAACTTCTGGGGCCGCACCATGGCAGCCATCTCCAGCTCCACTGACCCCAGTAGTTATGAAGGTTTTGGTCCCTACATGCCAGGCTTTGAGATTGTCCCATACAATGACATTCCTGCACTAGAGGTACAGGTTTTGACAATCTTCAACACATAGCGAGGTGCATGGTTAACATTGTTAGAGAAACACTGTTGTAAGAAGCAGCAATGGTTTCATCTTACTTATTCAGTGTTAATGCGCTGGTGGAAAGATCCAACATGCAAGTCTGCTGCCAAATTGCATTGCAGTCAATCTTTTTCCTTGACGACACTAACCTGGAGAACAAACAAAAAATACACGAGTTGTTTCAAGAACAGAATGACCGACTGAATTTGTACGTGTCTGCTGACAAATATATCTTGGCAACTACTGCTTTTCCATGTAAGAACCGTAATGATTGTCCAAAGTAGCATGTATTTATTGACAGGGTTATCTTGGACACAGATAAAAGTGTCTGACTAGTGTTTTAATTATTTATTTTTATTCATTTTCTATTCTCCAGAAAGCCCTTCAAGACCAAAATGTTGCGGCTTTCATGGTGGAGCCCATCCAGGGGGAAGCTGGGGTGGTGGTGCCTGACCAGGGCTACCTGACCAAAGTCAGAGAACTTTGCACCAAATACAACGTGAGTCTCGATAAAACACAGACAAGCATGAAAGAAATGTCATTTGATTGAACTACTGTCTGGTTTGTTTGTAATAAAAACGCAAGGGTATATTTGGCATAATTTCCTCTAATCGACCAGTTAAAAGATTATGTATGGACAGGAATGTTGACATCAAATAGCAGGCATTCAGTTTGGTTCTGAAGGCTGAGCACAACAAAGAAAGTGTGCCTGTACTGTTTTAGGTGCTTGAGAAGAGGGGTAGGGTATGAAGTGTTACTACACTGCATTGAAAGCTGCCATCATAACCTCAGCGTGTTGAGGTGACACTACTACAGTTTGAAAATTATCAAGGCGACTTCCTGCTATGTGGATATACAGCACACCAATCTAGAGACAACATTTTGTAGTTTTTATTTTTTATCATGCATAATGCATGGCTATTAGGGCTCTATTTGGCCTAAATAGTACATATTGTAATGTTTCTAATCAGTGCAAAAACATTACGCACAGTGGCCAACATTTCCTCATTAATTGAGGGCAAACTGCCGTCTAGGTTGATTTCATTGATCACATTGTTACATTTTAGCCATTTTCTGCAAGTTTTCTTGGTACAAATAGTAGAAAAGCATTGTAGATGGCCTGTACTTCACAAGGTTGGAAAGGGTTTAAGTCAGTTAAATAAAGTGAGCAGCAATGTTAACTTGTGTCAGAGCAGACTGAATGTTAGTTTGTTCAGCTAATTTTAGTACAGTACTCACTCCAGTCCTCTGTGCTCACTGTTATGAGCACTGTTGTTATAAAAGAGAATATGACAACTTATAGCAGCTGTGAAGTTTAAATGTAAGTCATTTAATGAAAAATGTAGAGACGTTTTTGTTCAGGAAATAATGTGGCTACATCAGTTATTTTTAGATATATGAAAATACAGGCCACAAAAACCCCAGAGCTGTGGTGATTACTGTCAAAAAGCCAATATGTTGTAGAGGCTTTGAGATTACTTCAAAGGTCCTGTGTTTTGTCCAGGTGTTGTGGATTGCTGATGAGGTGCAGACAGGCTTGGCAAGGACTGGCCGTCGGCTGGCTGTGGACCACGAGGAAGTCCGTCCAGATGTGCTGATTCTGGGCAAAGCTCTTTCTGGAGGAGTTTACCCTGTAAGCATTTTTGTTGTTTGCACTATAGAGTTGTTTAGCAAGAGTCAATGACTTTATTTTTTATTTGCTGGACAGAGGTATGTATGTAACTTTTACCTCTTGCTTTAACTGATCTGTTTGGGTTCCTCAGGTATCTGCTGTGCTGTGTGACGATGAGGTAATGCTGACTATCAAGCCTGGAGAGCACGGGTCCACATATGGAGGTAACCCCGTGGCCTGTCAGGTTGCTATTGCTGCACTTCAGGTCAGTGGTTCAAAGGCCCTTGTCCTTTCCTCGTCTGTCTACACTTTAACAAGTCATTACTTATCTTGATTTTGCCTTTTTTAGTTTTAATTGATTTAACAGCGAGAACTTCCCACTGTGATATGTAACGTACCATAAAATGTTCTGCAGTTACCTTCAAAGACAAATTTAACATCAAAAGAAAAATATGCCTGTCACTTTGATGTCATGACAATGTCATAAGTTCTCCTTTTTAAAATGGTTCTTATGCAGGTGATGGAGGAGGAGAAGCTGGCAGAGAATGCTCAAAAGATGGGAGAGCTGCTGCGGACCGAGCTGAGAAAACTGCCCAAAGACATTGTGACAACAGTCAGAGGGAAAGGCCTCCTTAATGCCGTCGTCATCAAAGAGACCAAAGGTACAGCTATTTCTTATCATTATTTGGTAACTAAGGTAAAAATAAAATGTCTCAGCTAACAGGCTTTAGTTTTGTGGATGAAAAACTATGACCTGGTGAATCATTTGTTTGAAATCAGAGCATCAAGACTGAAGGCAGAATTTGTTCATTTACATTGAAATAGTGACGGGAACAAAATTCTCCAAGAGCCTTGTTGTGCTCTTCATCTTAAGGACAGACTGGTTCAAATTAACAACTTTAAAGTGAGATGTCAAATGTATTGAAAATGTCATTGTATTTTGGAGTGGATTTTTTCATTCTACAAATGAAGAGTAAAACTTTAATTTAAAATGTTTTAATTTTACCAGACTACGACGCCTGGAAGGTGTGCTTACGCCTTCGTGACAACGGGCTACTGGCCAAGCCCACCCATGGTGACATCATCCGCCTTGCCCCTCCCCTCGTCATAAAAGAGCACGAGCTGCACGAATGTGTCGACATCATCCAGAGAGCCATCATGTCCTTCTAAACTAGTGGGTGGCTGTGGCTCAGGAGGAAGAGCGGTCCCCGGCTCCTCCTGTCCACATGTCGATGGAGGCCAGCACCTTGCATGGTGCTCCATCACCATCTGTGTGTGTGTGAGTGAGACCAATCTGTAAAGTACTTTGGGAACCGTTAAGGTTGAAAAAGCGCTATATAAGTGAAGTCCATTTACCATTTAAACTACAACTGCTCAACTATTCAACAATACAACCTGCAAGGTGATATTTCGTATTAGCCAAAACATCTATATGGCATGTCAAAAGGTTGCTCTAAACATTGATTTTAGTTTTTATTTTTATTTGTTATTGATAGAGGTTCTTTGAAGGGTATTACTGTAGAGATGCAGTATGCAGAGACAGTGGAGTGTGCCTCTGAGGCCACACTGACACTTACACAAAAACAGCTGGAAAGGAAAATGTTCCATTTGGCTGCCCCAGGAAAGACTGCAACAGAGGTGCAAACCTCAGTGAGTTTATTTTAAGTGTTCAAAATGTACATCCATTTAATCTAAATAGATAAATTTTTAAATGGTTAATTCACATTTTCGCTGGTAATCGGTGTAAATAATCAATGTGCTGTTTTTAAATGAAACCTTTTTAATTTTCAAAAAGGGTTAGTGGTAGTACAAGTGAAGCAAGACTTGAACAATTGTAGTTTACATTTCTAATAGTTTAGTAGACTAATTGTAGTCTATCTTCAAACACAAACCTTGTGAAAAGAGTTCTATTGCATAGAAGGCTCGCTAGTCTGGGTCTGTTTAATCTCAAGAGCAGGGTGCAAATACACAGTCGTGTGTGTGTATATGAAGTTTTCAGATTCCAGGTCTTGCACACATACTACATGTAGCGGTCTCATTTTAATTTAACACAGGGATATGTGTTGGTGTGGAAGAAATACCTTCTGGCTCTTTGCTATATAATTTGGTCATTTTATTTCAAAGCAAAATGCTGTAGAAGGATTAATTAGAATTAGAGGTCTAGCTACGGCTGGTTTGCGATTGGACTTTATTTCAGGGAGCGTTCTGATTTATTGTTTTACCTGTTATGGAAGAAAATTAATATTATCTTGTTCAAAGGCAGTTTACATAATCCATTTCTCTTCAAATAAATTATTGCAGTGTTCAATTGTCTTACTCTTTGTGTGGACCTTGATATTTCACAGTTTGTTGATAGACCAGAGGCCAGTTTTCAGGAAGCAGGTTTACGGAGTCATCCAGTAAGCTTTCAAATCACTGACTGATTCAGTAATGTAATACAGGGTTTTTCTGCACCAGACTCTTTCATATTTGAATGGGTTTCAGCTTTGACTAAAGTATTCAGACAAATCATTTTACCTACTAAAACCCAGGTCATGCAACGGGGCCTGCAAGCTGTTAAATAATAGGATGCACAGACATGCCCCTGATCTGCTTTGACATCATGATTTACCCTGACAGGGCATAGCATACAAACAATTTCCTGGGTCACACCATGAAATTCTGCTTCTACTGAAGTTGCAATGACCGTAGCTGTAACACTAGATGGTGCTGTGCTCTTACTGAAATGAAACTTAACGCTAGGTACTCAAAGTAGCATATACCACCACTTACTGGGCAGGTGTTAAATGCTTAAAATAAGAGGAAGAAATGCAGGGATAACATACTAAAGCTTCACTGTAGATGCTACTCACGATTTACTGACAAATCTAGGCATCTAGTCCCAGCATAGTGCTGTTAAACATACAAGCCACAACCTGGATGATCCATCTTTATTCTGCCTGTCTCACAGTCCTCCAAATATTTGACACCTGTCACACCCAGCAGACGAGCTGCTCTGAACTCGATCTTGTGGCAACAACCTCAAGCTAGTTGACTAAGACAGTCGAAGGCTTTCTTCCCCCCTGGGTGCTGACCTTCAGGGACCACAAATCCTGCTGCACACACTTCATCCACTTATAATTTCTCTGCACAACAACATAAACAGCAGCAGTAGTGCAGTACAGATCTGACACATCGTACTGACACATCGTATCTGTGAAAGATTTCAACGCTAAGATATATATATATATATATATATATATGTGTGTTGGCGCATATAAAATTACATTTATGTAGATCGAATTCTGAGAGTTACATAAATAAAAATTTGTATTTAGAAATTTGATGGGAAATAAGGACCTGCTGGCAAACCCTCATTGAATCATTATAGTATAACAAACACACACTGTCAGATCAGTTCTCATGAGTCGGCAGTAATTAACACAAACACATGGTCTCCCATTTTCTCATTCGCAGCTTATTTAAATAACCAGGAACGTTTTTGAGAAAAAGTTACGCGTAGACAGCCATTATTTAACTTCAAAACAGATGGAGAAGAAAACATATTGCATGCTGTTAAGGATCAATAAAATCCACTCAAATTAGTTTAATGCTTTGCACTTTTAATGGCAAACTCCTGGCCAGCTCCTCGTTATAGATATTGAGTGCATTTTCTGAGACTTTTAATTCTCCAGTTGAAGGCTTGAATGGGTTACACTTTGTAACTTTTTGCCTGGAGCTTTCAACCACATCTCATGGTCTCCCTCCGTGGATGGACTTGCCTGAGTTTCGGTTCACGTGTGAACAGGGTTGGCTGAGGAAGACCATGAGATGAAAGCTTGTAAGTGGACCTCGAATTAAGATTGTAAACATACATACAGGTCTTGCATTCAAATATAGACGTTTTTTTTTTTTTTTTCCTTCCTAACTACTGAAGGAGAAGTATAAAGTAACATAACATGTAAGTAAATAAAAATACTTTCCACCACTGGTTACAGCCTCTAACCACTGCCTAATCAGATGTTTGTTTTATCAGTCACACTGTCAAACAGGTCTAGTAGATCGGTGCGTAAGTACACACCGCCTACAATCTAGGACAGGTTGTTATTTCATATGACGCGGAGCAGAGCGCTGAGCGATGCCCAGAGTTTGCTTGTGAAGTATGAGTGGAATCCAGCCTGGCAGGAGAAATGAGGGTTACCGCCGGGTGACACCGAGCAATGTGCTTGTGTCCTGTGCATGCTTTGATCCTACACTCTGCAGAGGCCGGCATCTGACTCAGCCACGATAGGAAGGCGTACCGTATTCCACAAATGCGCTCCAGATTTGGCAGGCGAGTGGTAGGCCACAGGCTCTGCGAAGATCTGGGAACACCGAGGCCCGGGCTCCGGCAGGGCTTTAACTGCCTCAGCCAAATCTGAAGATGCCCCTGTAACGCTACTTGATTTTCCTCACCACACACCCAGTGCCAACAGTCAGCCTGCCTGGTCCATTCAAGCATGTGGTGTAAGGCTGGCTTCAAACACTGGTGTGTGTTCCACCACCATTCCTCAGAGCAAGAAGGTCAAGAGGGGCTCATCCAGACTGGATGGCTGCTCTTGTTCCACTCTATTCAGCTCTTTGTTCCTCGCCTCCCCTTTGTCTTTTCTCTCTTTCTCCGTCTCTCCGACTGACGTTCTTTTAACTTCTTACTTCATACCCCTTTGTCTCTTTCGCAGCCAGGCCATTTGTATTCATTCCTTAGATAATGGAGAAATCAGATTGTGGTACTTATCAAGGAGTCAAGGAGATGTACTGTGCCTGAAATGTAATTCAGGTAAAGTTGCACTTAAGAAGAGGATAAATTATAAAGCTCTGTATCCATTAAATGTGTGTAGAATAAGGTACCAGCATGAGAATTCTGACTGATGCAGTGCTGGAATCGGATAAGCTATTCGTTTTTTCCTGTACCACCACAGATAAATCAGAGAAAAACATTGGGCTCGCCTGCCAGTGCTCATATTAATGTGCTTTTTGCATTACGTTTATGACGTCTGAGTGCACTGATAAACTACATGTGCATTTTAAAGGGCAAATGACACATAATCCTTAAAGAGTAATGTGCACTGACCATTTTTCTCTTCCTCCATGTGGCTCTTTCACTTCACACCAGAGGGGATATATTTATTGATCAAGCGCAGCAAGGTCCTCAGAAGGACGTGTCCCTCCCTGCAGATCTGAGGCACGCTTGGCTAGTCGTTTTACACCCACGCCTGATTTATTTCTGGGTTTTAGACACGTCTACAGTCCATATGAGTCTTTATGAAGGCAAACATGACATGGTCACAGTTCCATATACTGTATATTATACCATATACAGAACAATGGGCCACATGACCAACAACTTGTGCTTAATAAATCAAGCAAATATACAAGAATTCCTTTCTTGTGTAAAATACTAATGCAACAAAACACACAAGTATCAGCATCGATATGGACAAATCATTACGCTGACATATAGACAAACCATATATTAAGGAAATCCATAATTTCTACTGTACAAAAAATGAGAAAAGACTAAGAAAAATATCTGAATAAGAACATATGTACATACAAATTCTATCGCACATTTTATTTGCATTGAGGCCAGTGCGAAACTGCGTGTCATCACACAGCAGTGATCGTGCAGGAAGCGGCATAAATCAGATTCAATACGTTTCTGTGTGCATCTCTGGCCCCTGTGGTACTGAGTGCAAAATATCTGGCAGTAACTCTACTATATGCAAGAGGAGGATGACTCATCTACCTGTTGTTCGTGTCTCTGGGCATCCTCTCTTCACTTCCCATTAGAAAATAAACTCTATTATGTATTGATTTAATTTTGTTTTCCACAGCCGGGAACATTGCTGTCTGGGTTTTTGATTGGAGAGACATAATTAGAGTCAATGGACTACCACTAGTTGAGCTTCACTTCACTATAATGAATGAAGAAAGATTCACAGTAGAAGTAAGAGATGATTCAAGCCAAGAGCCTGGGCAGTGAGTCTGTTGCCAGAGTGCGATTCATTCAATGGATTTTCAAATTCACGTGAGCCGGCTCTACCGACATTTCCAAAATGCCCAAAAGAAAATTACATACTATTCATACTATTGAAATGCCAAGAGAGATGCTTGCAATTAGTTAATGTCAGCACTTGAAAACAATCAGGAGCACTGTGAGTGTGATCATATTTGGGGTTGCTTGCAGGTCAACGTTTTCATGTATCTGGGGAAATATCTGGTGATCCCATAACTTTTCATTTGGCACCGCAAGGAAGTCAAAATTGTAATCTGGCCAACACTTTGGTTTAGTGCTACTTAGCAAATATTTAGCATTTAGTTAAAACCACCACTGTCACCAAGTGCAGTCTCATAGAGCCGCCAGCATGGCTGTAGATTCATAGTCTTGTTAACCCTTTCTTCAAACCTTGGTTTAGTCTTCAAACAAGCCCTCTCTTTATTTTAACAGTTGAGGTGGTGAATTGCAGTTTGTTGAGGGAGGTAGCAAAAATGCTAGTTGAATCCAAGTGTGTGTCTTTCAAACTGTGAGTTTTGTGAAGTGCAAAAAACAGCTGCTGAAAATCACGTTTTGTTTTTCTTTTATCCAAATGTAATGGCTGGCATGCTATCTCTGGGCTTCTGTCTGTCAGCTTGTGGAGGAGTTCGTCTGCCCCAAAGTGGCCCAAAGAAGTACAAAAAAAACCCCCATCAATAATCGCACCTTTAAATCTGATGTAATTATTTTATTTTACCTAAAATAGGGTAAACTATGTTTCATCCTAACCTTTGTTTATATCAGTCCCAGTTGGTGCAGCCCGTCCCTAATGTGACTGGGGATTCAATTACCATTCATTTCTCAGTTACATGTGCTGCTACTACTCCAGTAGGAGGTACAAGTCAGACATGTGGCAACCCTGACAAGAGACCGCAGTAAAATGAGGATACACCACCACTTGTGGCCATAAAATCCGCCTACGGGTGTTTGGAGGATACATAAGCCGCAGACAGCACCAGTCACCGTGGCTTTGCCTTTTTGCCGCCCTCTTGTCTCTTCAGGTCAACTGAAGCAGCGGTCCACTAACTCAGTCAAGGCCGTACACAAAGTGATGCTCCGCGAGGGCTTTGCTTTACGCTACAGACTGACCACAACAGCTGCAGACAAATCCTCAGTGTTTACAGAGTTCATGGCTAATGGTAGGGAAGTGGAGGAAGGCAGCAGGAAGTAGGAGGAGGACGGCAAGAGGGGGAGGGATGTGGATCTCAGCTTCCACTGCTGACCATAATGGTGCCCAAAGGAATTCAAGTCTCAGGGCTAAAAACATGGAGCGGCCATTCTGCACATCCTAGGAGAGGATTCAGACACAGTGCATGTAGCAAAGGAGAAACTGTACGACACCTAAGGGAAGGAGAGGAAGAAACGGGAGGTGGGCAGATGAAAAGATAAATCGCCCATGGGATGGGAAGTACTAGGCCCGTGTGCTTGTGTGTAAGGAAGCAGGAGGCGTCCTCCCAAGAAGACCGGCAAATTAAAGTATCAGGCAGAGACTTGCAGGAGACAAGGAGACTACAAGCTTGGGTTGGGCCAGCTGCCACGGAAGCTCTCAGTGTCATAAAGGATCAATCACGACACTAAGCATCACCGTGAAACTCTCCGCCCGACGCAGCGCTGCTTCTCTGTGAACAGCGGAGCTCGGCATGAAATGTCACTTTTTAACTTGAGCAGTTTCTGTCAGCGCCTTTTCACGATGGAAGCCATCAAAGAAAGGTATATTAAAGCACTGCCATAAAGCGCTTTGCCAGTGTGTTTAATGCTAGCATGGTGCAACACTGTGTAAAAAAGGCTGCCCTTGGCCCAAGGGTGAAAGGGCTCTCCTTTCATCAACAGAGGGGAAATGAATAACCAGTGTTGTTCCTGTTCGTTGTCTGAGCTAATTAATTACTAATGAGGGATGTCACATTTAGTTTTTTAATCAGTCATCTACTGTAAATGCAGTGGGATTAATGACTGTGGCCTGCCAGAGACGGTAAATAAATATAGAAGTAAACAGTAAATATAGAAGGCACTTGTCTGCTTGAATTTATAACACTTACAGAATGTTCACAGTGGAAATATAATACATTTGATAACAGTTATGTTATTCACACACAGACAGACACACACAAGATTACATCTTGTCTTACTGCCATGGAACAGCACCAGTGTCCAAGTTGAAATACTGGCAGAGGATGTCTCAGATTTCAATTGCATTGGTGCAGCTTGGAATGCATACATTAAGGGTTAACTCTGGTGTTGAGAACCAATGTAATATCACTATGGCATATGTAAATCAACTTATTTAAACACACAGTACCATAGAAAGCAAATATACAGTGACACGCACACTGTGTGTTAAGTTTCCAATTTGTATTATTTTAAACAGATAACCAATAAAATACAAAAAAACGTCAATATGAAAAATAAGAAATGAAAAAATAACATAGAAAAGACCCCAGGGATGTGTGTCTTTAGTCTGTGTTAATCTAGAGTTCACTCTATGTATAACCTGTTCACTTTTTTAGCAAGCTTGCAATAAGGTTCGTTGGCACGATTAAAGCTGGAGCTCACGAAGGACAATTGTGCAGAAGAACAGCCTCTATCCCCGTTTGCAGGAATTACTCTCACCAGACCCGTCTCCGTCGGCAGCAATGATGAATCCAGGAACATCAACCGCAGTCACTCGCAAAATTCGGTCATTACAGCTCCCTCTGACTTTCAACTTTCAATTCCGTCTCATGCGCCTCCAGAAGTCAAAGACGTTCTGCTCAGCTTTGATCCTTAAGTGTTCTCCACAATCCTGCTGATGCTGCACATTTCAGACCTCACGGTGTGTTAGCGGGACACTGGCCTTCCACTGGGAACAGTTAAAGCAGTCAGTCTCTCTCGTACTTGGTACCACAGCTCCATGGCCCGGGGGCTATCAGCACACCAGCTCTGACATTCCAGCTCTAGACCAGGTGATGCTACAGGACAACACAATATCCGCCTGTCTTTGCAGCAGCCTGGGGACAGATTGCCCACTATGGAGCGTTTGATAAAGGTCCTCTCGTCTTCATTAGAAATTACCCTCTTAGGTGGAATTTGCAGTGTCCAAATACATATTTATTTGATCACAAGACAGACAACTGGGCTAAATTTGCCTGAAATGTAAAATCCTTTTACATATCTAGGTCACATAAAAGAGTTATTTCAAATATATCGCATATTGAAATATAGTTGAAATGCTGTTAAATGTGACCTAGATGTTGAACAGAATTTTCAAAGACTTCCCAGTTTCAACTTGGTCTTCTAGATGTTTTTTTTTTTGTTTGTTTTTGCAAAAATCACCAAAATCAGTGCTTACCGGGGTGCTAAACATTAACCACCAGCAGGCTTTCTCTCTCACATTCCCTTAAGGCTTCTCCACTGGAACTGGTTAGAACATGTCTAGCTTGAAATCACTGACCTTTTTGTTAACTGCAATTTAATGGGGTGATTAGGTCTACTTCGCTCTACTTTCAAAGTATACATCCATCTTCCTAAAAGTGTTGACACTGCAATAACCCTGCGTTTCAGCAAACTCCTCACAATGCCTGTTTGCTTACCAGTGAAGCACCAAACAAGCGCACCCTTGACATTTTCGTGCACCACCTCACGAAACCCATAAATTCTGTGTGCTTATGATTGGGCTGCCCAGGGCTCATAACGCGAGTCGTGAAAGGCTTGCCTGGCAACACGGTGACCTGCTGACCAAAGGAAAACATACAGTAGGTTCTAGGTATTCATGGGGTGAACCCATGCTGAGGTGCTCGGATTGCGTAAGTCTCAATGAAAATGTCCAGCGTACAATGACAGATCTGTGCCTCTGTGTTGTAGTAGCTATGCTGAGGCAGACATAGCCAGCAGTGGTGGTGGTGGTGGTGGGTGACTTCCCTCCCCAGAAGAATGATAGCAGTGGTTGTTGGCGCCATGAAACAGTAGTTTCTATATTAACAATTGATCGACAGTGTCTACGTGTCACACGAACACATACACATTCACTGTTCACACACGATCTACAGCTAATGTCTGCACAGTCAGTCTGGCAGTCCGGCGGACAAATTTGCCCGAATAGACCGAGGGGAATTTTCACTCTAAAGCCAACTTTCAGACCTCAGCAGGAGTAATAAGCAATCAGACACATAAGAGACAGAATCCTACACTATTGCGTATTGGCCAATCACCTCCCTGCATTGTGGCCAGTCACCTTCCTGATGCACACTTTGGTTTGTCACAACCAGACAGGGAGGCTCTGTAATGTTTCATAATCAAGCTTATCCATCCAAGCGTGGAGAGCAGCTGGACTGAGCTGATATTAGTATGCCCCTGGTGTGGCTTGGTGACACGCTCTCGCTGTCAATGCCTGGTGTCAGATGGAGTATTTCATGTGACAGCGGGCGGAATGAAATGTGCCGGCACTCCCGCGGCAAACTTAGATCGGCTTTGTAGCTTTTACTGTTTTGAGATAACCGACGGTCAAAGCGCACATCAGTCTAAGCCGGGGGAATACTCAGCTTGTTTGCAGATGCAAATGTGATCTGATTTGCGGGAAGCCAAACACAAAATTGGACCACGGGTTGGCTAGAAAAGACGTGGCAGAGGTTTCAAATAAAAGTGTGTGTTAGGATTCTAAATCTAGTCCCCCGACAGCGAGTTTGGAAAAGCAGGTGGGCTGCTGGCGTGGGGCCTTGCCGTAATCTGACAGACTGTGATAAAATCAGATTTGGCATTTGGACTGCTGTACCTGTAACAGCTTTCTCTCCCCTCCACCATGACAGATGCCGCAATTAGTGATAGTGACGACTGCCAAATGCTGACACGGCTTTGTCTCACCCACCCAACTCCACTCTGTTTGAATCTTTTTTTGGGAGCGAATGATTAGCTTGTCTCCACACCAGGTTTCCAGCAGAGAGCAGCCAATCACAGGGGCAGCTCGCGCTCTTACAGACACTCTCACCCAGTGGGCAAAGGCTCGACACTAGTAGAAGTTTTAGAACCTGACTTTATCCAAGGCCAGTGCTCTTCTTCAATATGCTTCTTCTTCATGCTTAGTTACAAGTCAACTCCCACTGGTGAAGCAGACCCGGGTTAACCTGACTACAGACTTTGAAAAATGAACGACAATTTCAACACAAGTGACCTTTTAGCTTGTGTGGACATATGCAATCCGAGGTGTCCTGATACAGAAATAACAGACTCCCTGCGTGGCGTTCTTTGCCTCCTCCTCATTTGTAATTGTCATATTTTGTCAGAAATTATTGTATTTCCAGTGTATTAAATAGTTATTTTATCTTTCCACTGAGGCTTTGTTTGGAGGCTTCAATAGTAGTGAATGATCAAAACGATGCAAGATAATTATAATTATCATGTTTTCAGATTTTTGTCTGTAAATGTCATTAATTTGTGCTTTAATGGTTTTGATTGACGCAGTTCTGTTGCCGCTGACAAAGCACACAACAGCAGCTACTGCTTTTCCAGTCAGACACCAGTCATTTTCAGGAAATCTTCAGTGTCTGAGACAGAAAAGAAAGTAAAAACAAAGGAAGACCAACGACCATAACACCTTCCACAAAAAAACCTGCTGTTGTCCCAAATGGATTGTGGTTCAATTTGCATATAAATCTGCCGCAAGAACATTTACCACACCATTGTCTTAATAAATAACATAATACATTTAATTTTGTGTAACAAATTGAATTGGATTAACAGCTACAATACATCATCTATCACGGTGGAAAAATGTTACACATTACAATACTTTAATGAACCGAGGTTCTGTGTTTCTTTTCCAACCTCATGCTGAAACAATGCTAATTAGGATTTGGGTACTTATTCTCCCAAAATCTGTTTTGTAAAGGCTTATTTCACCTTAGCAGCCGTGGACTGATAAACCTGCACATTCACTCACACAACAACAAAGTTAATGACTGTCTCTAGAATTCTACAGCAGTTTTTACAAAAGAAACCACATGAATTTCCCAGGATTCCCACATGCCATTTCACAACATGCTATAACAATTATTAAATATTGATGAATATTAAGATATTAAAATAATATCATGGTAAATGTACAGGAAAACCCAACAGCGTGGATTTAAGATCAAACTTTCTATTCCAAGAGCTGGAAGGAAAAAAAACATGACCAAAATGGCCCTACAGTGAAACCGTTTTTCCCCTCCGCCTCTCTTCTTGTCCATCCATTAACAGTGAATTCATTGGTTGCCAAGTCTGGGCCTGAACCCCAGATAGATAACAGGTAATGTTATCCCCCTTGACATTTCCACAGTAAAATGTTATCTCTGGAATGTAAACTACATTTGTTCAGACACATGGACTCTCCACCCATCCTGTTTTTCTCCTCTTTTGTATCGATTTAACACAGAAACAAGAGCGGTAAAGGCAGGGGTAGAAGAGGGAGACACACCATCACAGGAGCATGGCTTTCTAAAACATGTTTTCGCCGTGTTAGGCCCAGCTTTATGGCTAAAGAACCCAAATGTGCTGCATTTACAGTGGCTTTCCACCTCATCTCTACATGAAATATGTTGGTGCCGTTGTGTTAGTGACAGAGGGGCTGAGTGAGAAGGAAAGTGCAGGGTCAGTAGCTGAGTGAACATAACAGTAAAAACAGGCAGCAATGACTAGGGTTCCTGTCAGCCTCTCTTTTTTAAGAAACCGCACACTGAGGGAGGACGAAGAACACCTTTCATATATGCCCTTGCAAATATTGATTGCAGTATCAGTCAAAGGAATTGTTGCCGTTTTTGTTGTTTTTACAAGCTGGTAAGAAGTGAAAAAGTCCCGTTGGACTGATGCTCATCTCAACTTCTGGAACCTAAAAGAACACAGGGAATAAAAGAAATACAATTTCCAAGAGTACAAAGAACTTGTCAACGTCTTTGGAGGCAGAGAGAATAGAAAGCTGCCAAGCTTGTGTGGGCAGCATTAGTGCAACATCCATCCCTGGTAAGGGGGGGTGGGTGGGTGGCCCGGGGAGGACCCCGGCTCTTTGTGAGGATGTGAAAGATGGACAATGCCACTACTGTGTGCTGAGAGCAGGAGCCATGCCGCTGCTGGTTCCATAAGACTGCCAGAGCTTTTCACAATTATGCCTTTCTTTTGTTATATTCTTTCGGTTTCCATAATCTTCCCCTGCCTCCTCCCATTTTTCTCTTTCTCCCTCCCTCTTCTCCCTTTTAAAAATTCACCTTTCACTGTTCACTCTGCTCCGACCCGACGTCCTGCAGTCATCCACTGGGGACACCTGCAAACATCCAATCATCCCACAGTAATTGCCAATATTGTTTTATACACTGAGTAGTGAGACACTGTGCTTTAGCAGTTGGTAGTGTGATTGTAAATGTAAAACTGCTACAAGTAATTTCTCTGCTTATGCCTTTTATCTCAGCAGGGCTGTAGATTGAAGACTTTGAGACTCGAAGATTCCAGTCAGACTTCACAAAAATTATATCTTGAGACCAGACTTGGACTTAAGTGATCAACCTGAATGTCTCACAGCTTGATATGCAATTGACTTTTGAAAACTTGAGACTACTTGAGACTTAACTTAAGACTTTCTCTTGAATGACTTAAGAATTGACTTGAATTATCTAATACTTAACTTGTGCCTCTCTCTCGAGTGACTTTAGGACTTGTCTTGAGATCTGACTTGGGCTCGTCTTGAATGACCGGACCTGGTGTTGTAAGTCAACCTGGTAAATGGTAAATGGACTTTACTTATATAGCGCCTTTCAACTGACTTCAGATTTGACTTTTGCCTCTGTTGAATTATACTAAAGACACTAGATTTGGTCTCAAATAACTTCAGACTGAGATGTGGCTTGGCCGTATCTCAAGACTCGATTTGAGATTCGACTTGGACCTGTAAGTGTCCAATGTCTTGAGATCTAACTTGTACTTTCCCCCGAAAAACCTCACAAGCCACTCGGGGGCCACAGTACTCAAGTTGTGTACATGTTGATAGCAGTGGGCCTGTGGATTTATTTACTTCAGACACAGCTACAATTCTCTGACGAGACCCGCTAACAGGAGAAAAAAATAACATGTACAGTGTATAAAACGAGGTAGTGGCGCTTGTGCTTTCAGATGCACTTGATGTGCTAATGAAAAAAGGATACATAAAACACTTCATATAAATGTAGAAGCAGCCAGCTGTGGACCACTGCAGCCATTAAAGTGGAGAGGGTATTCTTTTATTGAACAAAGCCAGGACGACCGCTGAGGAGGCTCCGTTTTACTACAAGAATCTTTTAGGAATGACCCCCGGGTCTCATCTTCAGCACACTATAAAATGTGAATAGCCCCCCCCCCCCTCCAAAAAAAAGGCACTGTGGGAAGAAAGATGAGAATGGATTTGAGAAAATCACATGTGTATAGGAGTGTGTGTGTGGAGAGAGAGAGAGAGAGAGAGAGAGAGAGAGAGAGAGAGCTCAATGACCTGTATATCTCTCTCTTGCAATCTAAATAATACGGTACATTTAATTGAGTTAGTGGAATGGAATGCCATTGCAATATGCAGCGTATTGATTTTATGCAGCTGTATTCAGCCTGAGTGGCTGTTTGTCTCAGATAAACAACAATACTGGGAAAACAGAGGCAAACCTGCCAGATCCCACAAAGACATTGCAGATTTGAACAGAGAACGGAGTTGTTGTCTTTGTGAATCTGCTCTGTCATCGCTAAGCACCATTTGAATGGAGCTGCGGTCAAACAGATAGTGTGTTTTGATGAGAATATACTAAAAAGAAAATCAAGCGTATGAATGAGGGCTTGAGGACAAAGACAGAGGGTTTATTGAGTGTCAACTGCAGCTAAATTCGTTTGCCGTTTATGTTAAGACTATTGACAGCTGACCGATACAGCTGTGCCACATAACACATTTGCTCAAGGAGAGTTTGTGCAACTTTATTTGCCACGCTAAAGGAATCCGCATTGCCTTCCAGAGGCCTCTGGACATGAATATTGCATTTAATTCAACCCCAAACACTGACATTATTTATGAAGTCAATCATCTTCAGCTGTGAAGTGAACTCTTTCTGCCTGCACCAAGCAGCTGACCACCAACAGCCTTCTTTGTGTTTAAAACTGAAGCTCTTTGTGGGTCAATACAGCTGGAACTCAATTACACATTAGTATGTATTTTTACATTCGTTACAAAGTGTCCATTTATGTAACTGCACCCCTGTAGTGCTTAATGTTGTGCATGATGTACATTTTCCCATCATGCCTGGCTGTGTTATTATGTTTCCACGCCATTTCTCTCCTCAGCAGGTTGATGAAGGTCTCATCTCTTCCTTCACCCCGCGACTGTCTCTGTGTCTTCATTGTGTGGTTGATGAGGCTGTCAAAGAGACAGAGTACCAGGGACACGAAAGGAAGAAAAATAAAGTCCACACCTCCGGCGGGCCCAGGAGTGTGTGGACTTGGGGGGGAAAAATCAGTGTCTGGCCAAGTGATGAGACGCGACAAGGGCAATGACTTGCCTCAGTCAGTCTCACCTGCAGCCGCTGCCAAAGTCAGGTTGTGTGTGTGTGTGTGTTTGATTCATGTGTGTGTAAATCAACATGATGGAAGCCTGAGGTACTCGTTTTTATCTAAACCCTCAAATTTTCTGTGGAGGACAATTACTGGGCTTCAGTCATAGCCAAATAATTAGCTGTCAGCGGTTCTTAAAATTCGGTCGATGAGTGTTTGGACATGCACACATTTTCTGTTGTGTTTGCTCTGGACTCTGGTCTTTAATTGAAACAATGGAAATGAGGGTAAAATGTCAACTTTCAGCTGTACATGGACGGCTCTTACACCCAGAGTAGGTGAACAGGGTTGCAACTGTAGCCCTGTTACTGTTCTGATGGACTGTCGAGGAGAACCTGTGTGTTAAAAGAGCTACACTTGCTACACTCATCACGTGACATAAGAATACAAAGAAGAGGACAAAGAAGAAAATATAGAAGCATATGAAGAAGACATTGACAAAGATGAAGGAAAAGAAGGAGAGAAGATCAAACCCAAACATCATAGAGGCCAATTTGAGCTTTTCACACACATACTGGTGTCAGTGTAAATGCCTGCCATCAAGACATTGCAGTACAGAAAATATATTTGATATAATTTAGAATCAGTTTTGACATTACACAGAACACTGGTAAGTTTATTTTTCAACTGTGAAATGTCTCGCTCAGTACATGTCTATGTCCCAGTGTTTCAATCACCAAATTAAAGGGAATTAAAGAAATGTGTTTATGTGGTTATTTGAACTCCTTATTTATGATTTGTAAGCAGTATATAAACATAATTGTTTATTGCACATTGTAATGTAGTTATAAGCTTTCAAGTGTTTATTAATGTACAACATTTACAACAGTTACAACTTCCCCTATGAAGATATATTTGATATAATTACACCCCTGTTATATTGTCATTCATTATTTGTTTATATACCGTGCTGCATCCAAGTTGGAGTTAAAAAGACGTGTTCCTATATAGGGAACATTAGCTGGTTATTAAATCTCTTGATATCAATTCAAATCGATCAAAATTTAATATCGACATTGGCCTCAAAAATCAATCAGCAGCTGGACTCTAACAATAGTAAAACACATTTGTAGAAGACGTAAATAAAAAGATGCAACTGAATCTGCAAGTATCAGATCCTCAGCTGAGGTCACTGTCGTTATCTCAAATCTGATATGCTGGAGCTCCTAGACAAAACAATGGAAAACGTGCTACTGTCCAAACTGTGTGTGTAAAGTACGTCAGGAGAAATGAAAAGTGGAGCTGGGTGAGGATGGTTGGCGTGAAGCAATGAATAGAAGCGAGTTCAGCTCAGTGTGAGTCATCATGGGTGGTGAGGTGGTAGGCAAACAGCCTTTGCCCTTGTCAATAATGAAGGAGGGACTCTGTAAGGAGGGGAGCCATCGCGAGGCAAGCTGTGAATGATCGAGTCACAGCTCATGAATGAAACGGAAAAATTTAAATACACCCGCTCTTTTAGAGAGGCAGGAGTGACACTCAGAGGTGAAGATGAATTCCAGTTAATTTCCACAACTTGAAAGCAACACACACAAACGCACACACACACACACACAAATAGCACAAAAGCGTCTGGCTCAAACCTCCTTATTGACTTTGGGTCATTAAGGTGCACACTAGCCTTCACTGTAAATAGCCCACCAGGGTTGAACGGCTTTCCTAATGAGCATCTGCACCACTGTCAGCACCACAGGACGTGTTTGATGGCAAACATTGTAATGCATTATTCTGTTCAAGTGAGAAACAACAAACTGTGGAGAAGAAGAGGAAAAAAAGTCCAGGACGCGCAATCAGGCCCGGCGAATCCAGAGCATGAATAAAACATTAGTAGAACAGGGAGATTTTGCATTGTGACATCTCTCCGTGGACTTTTTACCGTACACAGAAAAACTCTTGCAGGCGGTGGGTGATAATGCACAACGGAACACCTTTCATTTTTGCTCTGCAGGTATTCTGCTATTTGTGCAGAGTCACAGCCGCAGTTACACAGGAGTTTGGAGATTTGACTCTGCGATATTGAGAGATTTTGTGACTGCACTGTCAAAGCTCAGCCTCCTATGGATGATATTATTAAATATTCTTTAAGGGCACTGAAAACCTATTTTCCCAGTCTGCTTCTTACTATGAGTGATGGGGTCCCACCTGAAACCACTACTTTATGCCAAAGTTAGAACAGTTTTGGTTATTTCACATGAGAGAGATTTCTGTATTTGTGTTTTTTTTTCTGTGCTTTTCTCACTGGTTTAAAGTGGGCGTTGGCTCCGTTTTTTGAGTATTAAACTCCCAATGAATAATCCTTTTTCCCCCCACACTTTAACTGGCCAAAATGGCAGTACATTTATGTTGCATGAACCGACACACACACACACACACACACAAGGAAGAAGAGACAGAAAAGGAGAATAAAAAGTGGGGAAAATAAAAAATAATTGAATATCAAAAGACAGCATTTCCACAATAAGAAAACTGTGAATTAAACCAGCTGCATTTGCCTTTTTCATTCCTTAAAATGTTTATCTCTGCCCACATTACTTTAGCCAACTCCCTGTCTCCTGTCTCAGTCACAATGCACATCCAAAATAAGCCAAATCTGATATTTGTGTGCAGCCAGAGGTGTGATCTAACTTCCTCTGGCATAATAAATGTCATCAGATCAGATGGTAGGAACCATGATGACATGTTGAAATATGAAAGGGTAACCATAGCCCATGGGCACTCCCCTGACAGTCGAGCTCCGTGAAGGTGCCGCGATTCTATCTGCAATTTTCTTCCAGCCCCCGTGAAATCTGTGAGAAGTTTGCTTTTCCACTCCGCTCGCCTGCACCTTGGTGACAGGCCTACCCAGAGTTTACATCCGTGAGGGGCCCCCGCTTTTCATATTACAACATCAGAAATTCCTGCGGCCTTGTTGCACAGTGCTCTGACTGTTCGGAGCTCCTGCCAAGTCCATAGTAACAGACAAGCCTATATTTAGATGTGTTTACGGGCTGTTGGAAAACGCTTAAAATAGTTTGGAGGGAGACACTTCTATAATGCTGCCCCACACCGGTCCATCAGGCTTGGGAATATCAAAACTGCATAAACACAGCCCTTGTTGTACTATGACTGAATCTTGGCACTTGAACATCGAAGTGGTTGTTTTACCTGTGTGTCTGTGGCAGCTGCAACAAAGTCCAAAAAACGAAATTGAAAAGTTTCTAAAACCTCAGTGAATCTTTTGCTCCCTAAAGGTTGTCAAACGGGCTTTTTCCTACTTTGCTAGTGGATACAGGAGCTTTTTAGCCCGTGGGTATGAGCTGAACTCCAGCCAAAACGCTGTGGACTTGTAATGCAGCCTTTCCCCTGTCCTCTAATCTAACAGGTTCAGCTCTCCAACCTTGTCCAGGGGGAAGACTGTAGCTTCAAAACCTATAATAAAATGACCTGCATGAAACAATAACTGACCTCGTCATCAATGTTTTAACAGCTTTAACAGCTTCAGCTTGATGCAAGCAGTTCAGAGACACAAGCCGAGGAACGTCAGAGCTCCAGAGTCTCCAGGACGCACGCACACGTACCAACACACATGGACAGAGACACACAACCCAGATGGATGTCAACCATCGTCTACATTTTAGATGAGACTTTGAGCAACATGCACAATCAAAGGCTCAAAGGGAATTATAACAGAATGAAAGACATGTGGGCTGCACCTTCAGCGACACGCGTTACTGCTGAGTGTTTAACTCTCACATTTACGATTACCTCGAGAAGGGTACCCTCTGGAGCTTCTTTCAAAACTTGGCATCAGAACAAAACACAACATACTATTGTCTCCATCACAATAGTATCTTAAGTATATGTTTATAGCCTGTTGTGAAGTGAGCCATCTAATGAAATATTATGCAAACGGTTGTGCAAACAAGACAGCACGCGAAAGATGTTGGAACTTGCAAGCGAGTGAGCGATAAACCACGAATCAGACCGCAAAGGCAATTGCTGTTTAAGCGTGGAGGGAATCAGAAGATTGCTGGAAGCTGAGATACTGATGTGGCAACAGCAGATAAACTGGCGGATTGAGCCAATAACAGAAATTCCCACTATTGTAAACATAGGAGCGTATCAACACTGTATTTAGACTGAATTCCACAGAGCCTATTTGGATTATGGCATCTCTTGGTTGATATTATGGATACATGTCACAGCCAGATTTTCCACGAGTGGATGTGAAAATGTAATCAAGCCATCCAATTTTCTTGACAATCCATTCCAGTCCGCTGATCCACGCCTAAATAGACAGTCTCTCCCAGTCTAAGCACGCCGTCCACAACTGCAGAGTAGACCCAGGGCTGCAAAACACCTGCATCATACACTCAGCAATAACCTTTAACAAGCTGCAAAATCCACAACTAGTAAACATCGCAATTTCAGCCTGAAAATTGTTTCTCCACCTGCGAGGAACCATAAGGAGGTGGAAATTCAGGCGTGCACAGATATTGGGAGCAGAAGGGTGGAATAGGTTTTTGGGAGTGCAGTGGGCTCGGAGTGGCACGGGGGTCTGGGCTCCATGACCCCTGTGTGCCATGGTGTGAGGGCACGTTTCAGACAGCATCTCATATCTAGCCAGCTGGAACAGGTTCCCAGAGCGTTCGTGGCGTGTTCACTGCGCTTTTGACAGTGAAGCCAGTGCCCCGAATTGCCTCCCTCCCGCTCTCCCTCCCTCCTTATACCTCTTTGGACCTGAATAGCTGCTCCCATAAAGTGCCGAGATGCTGATTATGCTGAGCAACGCGTGCTGGGAGAGCACCAATTACCCTGATGTGCCTTTTCATGTTTGCACATTGTTGAGCAGCACATCGGCTGGCGTCCCAGGTGTCCACAGCAGCACGCTCGTCTGGCGAGGCAGCGGCGGCGACAGCAGAGGTGACTTTCTGTGAAGGATGACAAGGAAAGATGGAGGGCACAGTCATGATTGTCACAGGAAACATCATGAATATGAATATATGTAGAGCCTAACCGGGAGAAATAGGTTTCAGCTAGTTGTTGTCACCCCTTCACTGAGTCAGGGTAATAATAAAAGGAAGAGTAGTGTTGAAACAAATATTCCATCATTTGTGAAAAAAGGGCTGCAACTAATGATTATTGATTCACTCCTTTACTATTTTTTAAAATGATTAATCATTTAGTGTATAAAATGTGAAAACGGCAAGAGATTGCTTGTTCTGTCTGACCAACAGTCCAAAATTAAACAACAAACAACAAATCCTCACATGGGAGAAGCTGGAAGATTGGCATGTTTGCCTGATAATTAAAATTAAAGGGGTACCCCATACATTTAATATTGCACTATATTAAAGAAACATGCCAGAGACACATTAAAAAAAGAAATAAAATAATTGATGCAACCTAGGCCAGGATATCTTGACTTTTAAGTCCAAGTAAAACATGCTGACAATCCACAGTGACCTGATGACATCACTTTATACAACTGTTTTCACAGGTTGAGTGGTACGACCCATGACGACTAAGCTGAACTTCATGTATAAAATGTTTTACTGCCATATATTTGTTTTTTTTTTTAGCATTTCATATCCCCTCCATTTCATCCCGGAGTTAAAATCCTGTCTCAAGCACTAATATCATCTTCACACATTGTCATTAACCCCACATCACAATTTCTAACTCGTCATTCACAGAGTGCTCGGTGGTTTGACGTGAACGACTGCAATAAATAGACGACCCCATGTCAACTCTCCACCAGCACGCCGACCTCTGAGATCCTCTGTGCTGCTAATAGCCTCACTGGCACTGAGCTGATGCAGCTTCTCGCATTCCCAGTTCCTCAGAACAGAAAGAGGAAACATGCGAAAGGAAGCAAACTGCACCATTTAAATTCAGAAGTGGTAAGCTGTAATGTTTTGCAGCTGTATGCTGAGCCGCAGGATAACTGCATTCCATTTTGTGCATTAAATCGTTGTGCTCAAACTGTAATGCTTTTATGCAGCTTTAATTACAAGTTGCTATTGATGTGTACATTAGGATGAATGAAAAAGAGTCTGACATACGTTTATCCCAGTTTAACTCTTTTAATACCATAAGTTCAGGCTGACTCACAGTATGCATTTGTGCAGTTACTGGGGTAATCATATTCCCATTTGTTAGAATCAACAAAGAGAGCACACATACTGTAAGTCTAAAAGGATTTTCTACAACAGGTCCAAACCAGCAATGTCATCCTGTTCATATCAAATCTCTGCAGGCAATTCATCTCACAAATTGATTTGTTATTGTCTCCACAGGTCACAATTTCAATCAAACAATTCAGGTGTTCAGTGGGTGAAGCAGGTCCACAGTGCCCGTTTTACTTTGGGTTATAAAGCCAATGATTTGCTTCTAGGCTTGTTTGAAAAAATATCAATTTAATTTTCGAGGTTGCTGGAGGAGGTAGCAGCCGTAAAGCTCTGCGGTGTGTCCCAGAGGGATCCGGCCCATAATGCCTCTATCTAACCTCCCGGGCTGAAAAACAATCGTGTGTGCTGGAGGTCTCTCTGAGCGTCTGCCTCCAATAATAGCGCCTGCCTCTCGCTGCTGGAGACGTGTGACCGCGGCGGCCATGTTGGAGGTGAGCACCTTTTTTCATTGCCAGTTGATTGGCCCGGGAAAGGATGAAGCGCAGTCAGTGTTATAACAGTCTGAAAGATGCGTGGATCAGCCAGTCTTCCTTCTGACAGTGATACTGAAGTAGAAGATGTATTCAAGAGTATAAAAAGTAGACAATAAAATACTTCACAAGGTTTAATGTGTAATCAGTGTTGCTCAGTAGCTGCAGGATGTGTAAATGGGCAACTGCTAAAACGTTCGCCACGTCATAAGGTTCATACTGTTGTGTTTACGGCCTGTTCCACTGCTGGCAAAAAATAAACTAATATGCCTTTAATTCGGACTTTTTCTTACTGCAAACACATAGTTTGCCCAAACAACTTTATAAAGGTGATAATATGTAAATGCTGCGTTGACAGCTAGTTTCTGCTGCCCCCCCAAGTGGCCAGAAAAATCAGTTGTTGCAGGTTAATCATACCATTTTCATTGCTGCTTGTGTTTTTATTAATTTTTTTGAACTGATTTGATTTGTGTTTTCTGATCCTTGTGTGATGTTGGGGTGACGTGCGACAAATGCCCTGTCTGAACTGCGGACGATGCAGTTATAAGTACCCCCAACATCCCATCTCTTTTCATTCTTTATTCTTTAAGCTCCTGGAGTGAAGACCTGTGACGATGAGTGGCAGCGAGACATGTGCACTTTGTCTGCAGAGGAAGGAACAGAGGCAACATCAAGGTCTACTCGGAAAATCTTTCCGTAAGCCTGTGCTGCATTCTCTTTTTCAATATGCCCACTTTTCCACCTCAGCCAAGTGTAAAAACGTTTTTTTTTCTTTCATTTCTCTTACCCTTTTTTTTCTTTTTATAAATTGCCACTCTGATATGTTTTTATGCTCAGATTGAATATGTGCATTGAAACAGGTGAATGTACCTTCAGTCTTCTGTGCCAGCCCTTTGGAACAGAACAGCATGCTGGCTCGGCCCACTGAATACAAATGACAACTTTTCAGAATGATTCCGGCAAGAATGCAGTAAGGATGTGATAAAACATTTCTCACCGGACTACCGTACGAGATTCATTGCTAAAACCACTTAAATGAAAAGCGTTGAGGAGCATCCTCCAGTGTTCATTAAAGGTGAGCGGCAACGCCTGAAGAATGTGAAATAAGGGCTTGGGCTATTGAACGAGCCTCTCTGCTGCTTAAAAAGAAAAGAACTATGAGTTAATTTAGGCTGCGTCATTAATCAGAGATATTACTTTGATCACAATTTCAGGTTAGGACTGTGGGGCTGATAGATGGTAGCTTTGTAAGGGCCAGAGATCAGCAATCTCATGTGCGATATTTAGCTATAAACGGAATACACAAACACAAGGGATTATCCACAATTGGGGGAAGCATTCCTCGTGAATATTCATAAGTGGAGGTTGCAAGTGTAACATAATCTGGCTCTTTATCAGCTCTGTGCAGATACTTACCTGGGGCTTGTCGGGGCCTCAAAAGCCCCTTTTGATTCTCTGCGGTTCGCCATAGTCAATATCTTTCCTCAAGCTTTTACTTTGACACAGATCCCTTTGGCCGATTATTTTAAATAAATCATGTGGGCGACCCTTGGGTAGTAAACATGCTTGAACCTATTTTAAGTGCTTGTATGCCTGAGATAATAATGCATGAGCAATCTTTACCAAACTCATTGAAGTATTTACTTGTTTCAAAGCATGCAGAGATGTGAGAAATGAGAAATGATATTGGCAGGAAGAGAACGATATTTGCCTCCAGCTAATCTAACCTGGCTGTTACATCCCGAGTGTGTGTGTGTGTGTGTGTGTGTGTGTGTGTGTGTGTGTGTAGGTGTGTGTGTGTGTGTGTGTGTGTGTGTGTGTGAGAGAGAGAGACAGCTGTAGCCTGAGCATGTCGCCTTCCCACAGTTTCACTCAGAACATCAAGGCAGGTAAGATGTGTCCATATTTCAAACACTCTGCACACTCTGTTTTCCGCAAGCACTTGATTCATAAAGGAGCAGGTCTGCCAATCCAATATTTTGACTCCTCGTCAAACTGCGTCACATCCAGCAACTTTGATTTGAGAATTGCATGAGCGGTACAGTTGCCATTTCAGCTTCAAAACACAACGCTGACCTTTTCTGGGGAAAGGCAGCAGGAAATGTTCTGAGACGTTCCGTACCGACTGCTCAAAAACTTGGCGACCTAAGAGGGCATCAGCGCTGACCAGAAAGCAGTTTCCAGTGAAATGTGGCCTTCATTCTTTCCACATGAAAGAAATATGAGCAACCCACATCTTCTTATAGATGAAATCGCACTGACAGGCAAGACAGTTCCTCGCAGGTTTGTGTGCGGCCCCTGAGATATTTCCATTAACACACCATAACAGGCTAACACGCTAATCGATCCCCCAACTCTGATGTTCTCCATCAAAGGAAAGAAAGCTGTGATGTAGCCATCACACTGGGTGTAATTACATATAGTTGCTTCACTAACAGCTTAAACAAGTGCCAATACTCTCCATAATTCATTCTGTTTGAAATGTCAAAGCTTGTTCTATAAGTGGTCAAAGAAAAAGCTTTAGTCACTTAAAGGGTCTGTCATTTGAAAAATTAATCTCTCACACTGGACTGTACTTTTATGACTTATTTTAAAATGTCCTTCTATTTTTTTAGATGTATGTTGAATGTTTGAATACTGCTCTTTCTTTTAAATTGGTTTCAGTTGTTTGCTTTTACTGAGATGGATTTGGAGCTACATTTCCTTTGTGAAAGATTTTTAAATAATGTTTGTTTTTATTATTATTTAAAAAATCATTTAATCAAATACACATGTGGAAATAGGTTAGATTCTACTCAATGTCCTTGAGCAAATAACACTGTGGCAGCTCTGAAAAGATTCCTAGTATCTCTTTTGATAAGAATTCTTTACTTTTTTGACATGCGGTGACACTTCTTTATCTTTGAGTCTGTGCCTTACTACACATTCTCTTTTGGAATCTGCTCTATTTGTCTTTTAGCATATAAAATTGCTGCGCCTGATCTTGCTTGAAACAGGCTGAATTGTAGTAATCACTGAGCTTGCACAATGAAGAAGGCTTTATTCAAAAGGTTTGTGCATGGCCTTAACTCACAGACATGAAAATTATGGCAGGAATTTAAATTAAAACAAATAAATACACAGCAAGTTAATACCCTGAAATGTTTAACAACCCTGCTTACTCAACCAGTTTACTTCTATTGGGACTTTGCAGCCACTCGAGCGTTATAATAAGAATGCATGCTTATCCAGCTTGACTCACTGACTGGCTTTCACTAAATACAGTATGACACATTATTGTATTGCCTGTCTGCTACTTCTTCTATATAAAATGTAGCATATAACTATTACATATCACTGTAGTAAAAATAATAAAATGTGACTGTGTCTCCGCTCATCTTTTGCAACTGCAGTTTTGGTTGCAGGTTCATTTACAGTTCCCTGTCTACTTGTAAAGAAAAATGAATTATTCCCCTGGCAGCTGCAGCTGTATGCGACAGGATAAGAATCTCAGAGAGATCAACTGCTAAGCACACAGCGGAAATGAAATCTAAACCCGTGTTTAGCGATCAACAGCAGAAAACAAAGAGGGTAACAGCACAGAGGGAAGTAACAGACAGTTTAGAGTGCAATTTGTAATATCGGTAGTAGAGTAATGACCCTGCTTAAAACCCCTGAAGTGCTGACAAACAGCTTTAATGTGTATGCATTTGTAAACTGAGTCACTCTTACGTGGAAAATGTGAGGCAGTTGTGGGGAGTTTGAGCCCTCTCTGCCTGTGTTGTGGGAAGCGCTTATCCCGCTTTGAGCTTTATGCCCCAATTGCCCACAGTCAGACACAGCAGGCATCAGCCCACTGTTCCCCCATGAAAGCAGCTTGGACGGGCCATTATCCGGCAATAAAGCCATTGGCTACGCCGTACGGTGGCCGAAGCCCCCGGGAATGAGATAAGTCAAGAGGGTGGATTTGGCTCTGAGAGCTGTAAATCGCTTTTTTACATGCCCTCCTCCTGCCTCATGCTGGAGACTGTTGCTTGTCTGAGCTAATTGCTTGAAAGGACTCTCGGCTCAAAGCTACAAGATGAAAATGAGCGGTGGAATCTGATTGGCTTTGCTCACACATACAGGACTATGCAAAACGCAAAGTGAAGAAATAAGGGCGGAGACATCACGGAGAAAGAATAATGCTAAGGGTGTGAAGCAGTAAGCATGTGTTACGACGCATCGTGTAGCAGAAAACGGATCACAATCACAATATTAAAGGAATAGTTCAACATTTTGGGAAATATGCGTATTCTTTCCGAGTGTTAGATTGCAACCACTGTCCACCACTGATAGATGACACTGTCCCGGCCAAGAAATAGTTCCAGCACATAACCCCCTACTTACATTTTGGTTTTTGTATATGCATTGTGTTAATTTAGTGGTGCTGGGAGGCTAGCTGTTTCCTGGCTGGTTAGTAATGTACGGACATGAGAGTGGTATTGATCTAACTCCCGGCAAGGCAGCACATTAGCAAATGTCTCAAATGTCGGACCATAATCAATAGACTAAATTTGATCAGTTCATAAGCCAAGAGGTGCAAATATTTGTTTGCCTACATTACATCCATAGGCCACAAGAGAGGAACAAATCGAGGCAACAATTTTGAGTGAAAAACGTGCGGTTGTCTTGGAGCGTTATGACTCAACGTCATGACGAAGAAGAGAAACTAGAGGAACATTAAAGAAAAATAACTGGCAGTGTTTCAGATCAGGCAGAGTACGAGCAGCTACACAAACACATACTCAGGCACTGTCGGTACATTATGATGGCTGCTTGTAACAACTAAATTCAGATTGCACAATCAGTCCAGCAGTCAAAGTCGTGCAAATAATGCAAGCTGAAAATGTTTAATCTGAACATCTCAACTGCTGCCTGGAAATGGTGACAGGCTTACAGTCTTTGAACATGTGCTTGCCCTCAAAAAAACACCCCTGCAAGAAAAACTACTTAGTAAAACATGTTGCACAATTTACAGCTAAGGGGGAAAATGAAAATGTGTTCTGTGTCTGCAATGTTTGTATTCCAACTTTGTCAGAAATGTCATGATAGCATCCAAACATGAAGCGTAATGTGTCCTGCCAAAATCTTACTACCCAACTAAATTAAAGATAGAGAGACGACAGAGAGAGCAAATAAAAAAATGTAATCAGAGCAGGAAGTGTGCAAGAACCTGTGTTATGGAAACAGCAACTTGGCGGGGAATAATGACCTTGGACATGTGCCCATGTCCGTTTCAGTCAGCATATTGTGTGCTGAACACCTGAACGAGTGTGAAACAGCAAGCCGTCACAATAATGCTCAAGAGAGACAAGGTCTGTGTGTGTGTGTGTGTGTGTGCGTGTGTCTGTGGATTCGTGGGTACATTGAAGGTTGCAGCCAGTTCTGAGTACTTCATTCATAAAATCGTATCTCTGCATTACTTGCCCTGACTTGAAATAAGCCAAAAAACATCACAATGAAACAAGACAAGTCGTTTGTAATGATGAAAAACCCAATTAACCCCCTGGCTGTGGCGGTTTCCAATTTGAGCTGTTTTTAATTATCATCCCCAGCAGTCTGTCAGAGGTCATTGTCTCCGACTTAACGGGAACTACACAGACATTTTGCATGAGTGTGCAACATTTTCTTAGTTGTATTATTGTGGTCCTGATTTGCATTTAGTCCTGAAATAAATTCATCGATCAATCAAAAGGAAATAAACTGCTAACAATCAACCACTTAAGACAATAAATAAGCAGATATGACATAAATTCACCAGCTTTTCCCTGTTTTAATTTCATTGTGAATATCTTTGTGTTTTAATATGTTGTACAACAAGAAAAGCTATTTAAAGACGTTTTGTCTGGGCACTTGTGGTTAGGATTTTTCACCATTTTATTATGAAAATAATAGTTGCAGCCCTGATCTTGTGAACTGCTCAGTATGGTCAGTAGTCTTTTCCATTTTACAGGTGCAGTGAGCACAATATGTATTTTTGCCAATTTCTTTGTGATGAATACTCTGTGTCCACTTTCCATTTCCTTCCCCTCTTTTTCCTTAACTCTTGCCCCCCCCCCCCCCATCCCTCCTGCTCGATATAGTCTCCCAGTTGTGAATGAATGGGACTCAGTGTTAATGGAGGATGTTAAGTCACCCCCTTGGCAGAGGAACACAGGTTGGCACCTGGACAGAGCAGCTGTCCCGCTGTCTGTGACTGACAGATTGCAGCATAGGAACCCAGACAAGCAGCCACACAGCCAGGCCGATGGCGACCTGGATACCGGCCATTCAATTAATCTCCACCACCATCAGCCTCGCATGCATTCTGACTCAGCCACTGCTCTGGTGCAGATTTACTCACCTGTGTTCCCACTCCAGACCAGTGGAGTGGAGCCCATTTAGGCAAAATCCCAGTTTTTCCATTTCTACAACCGAGGAGAAGCGCAGGCGCACGTCCAGATGGCTCGACAGTTCAGTTGGAATACTGAATTATACACAGAGCTGTATGTCTCTTTTATTTAATAGATCAACATTTGACAGGCCTCATAACCTAAGTCCAGCAGGGTGTATTTCTACTGTAATTTGATCATGTAATCTGTTGCACAGAGGTTGATTTTGGCTCTTACGTGAATGTCTGTGTTTTCTCGAATTGTCAACCTCAGGACTCTTTCTTTCATTCAGTGTGCTGTCTGCTCATAATGTAATGCTACAGTACATGGCTCCATGAGTGCATTACTGTCTGTCAACCTGATGACCCCGGCCACTTTTCATTTGTCTTGGCACGTTTGATATGAATACCGAGTTTGGACGATGAATGACGACATGTGTTTGGGTTTAAGCTCAGTTCTAGAGAGCTGACACAATAAAATGATCAGTTGAAAACCCATGAACATGTTCTGTTTAATCGATCATTTAAAACATTTATCGAGAGAAAAGGTGAAAAGAAAAATACTTGCTTATTTCAACTTCTGTAATGTGAGGATTTGCTGCTGTTCTGTGTTTTATATCTTTATAAATCAAATAGGTTTGGGTTTGAACCGTTAGTTGGGCAAAACAAGCAATTTGATTGATGTCAAATTGATTGGCATTGCACATGAATTGCTAATGACAATAAGCATTAGTTGCAACCCCAAAATGCTCTCGTATCAGTTGACTTACATGCTGTATATTTATATATTTAGTTTTGCTTACCAAAAGACTATAAGTAAAAGTTAACTTTTCCCCTTGTGTCCCCTTTTGAAGAACTTAAGCTCGTCCAATTTTAAGCGCTGCTGTGCACAATAGACTCAGCACCTGCTCCCACTTTACTCATCATTTAGAGATATAATATCTTGCTGTGCCTCATAAGTGCACGCACTCCTCTGTAATGGAAGTTTTCTTCATGCTCAATCTGCATATTACATTTTCCTTGAGAAACTCGTGGTCTTTATGACCTCATGCTCTTTGAAAATCTATTGTGATCACTGAGCTAAAAGAAAAAGACAAAAAATCCAATTTAGGTACCTCATGAGGTTTAATGAAATGGTTGCCGTTACCCACTCTGCTGGGGTATCTCTGCATGCCTTTGGTTCAGAGAGGGATCCTGCCGCATGTTAAGGCATCAGAGCCATGTTAATTTCTGCACGGTTAAATTTGGAGGCTAGCAGTCACCATGCTGTTGTAAGTTATGCAATGCAAGGTGCAAATCTTTCGCGTTAAACCAATCATTTGATCTGTGACCGGAACAGCGAAGAGGCCTCGTGCCTGTGAAATCGGCTTTAATCACACTTATTTGCATGGAAATGGATATTGATTGGCGGAAGTAGCCACACAGCTATGCCACTGATGTGCCGCTGGAAACACTTCTCATGTACTCCTTATTCTGTTCTCTCGTGGAAGACGACAGGCACAAGATGAAAACATGATTTTGAAGCTGAAACCGTGCAACAAAGCGCGCCCGTCCTCAGAGCATGACTTCCACCATCAGGATAGGGGTATTCAAAGGTGAGGGTATCAAAACCGTCTCCAAACTGTTTCATGTAAAGCAGAGGAAATGTGATCCCCCGTGGCACGCTCCCTGAAACACTGAGCACAAGATTTGAAGTGAGCTGAATGAAAAACAACGTGCATCCGCGCTCCGGCGCACAGTAACGTCGTGCGGAATTCACAACTCGGCATCACTTCAAAAGCCTCTATGTGGTCTCCCTCACTTCAAACACAAACATCACAAAAATATACTCCTCAAGCTGCGTCTGTGGCGACTGAACCAACAGCACAGGGTTGCCTGTCGAGCAAGAAATATGCTAAACCAACGGATGGAAAAGACACAGATTTGACTGACAGGTTTCCATTACTCTGTGATAATTACTTCAACATAACCCTCTTACAGTTTGCTTACATGACCGTGCCATTTAAAAATATCTCATTAAATCCCCCAAAAAATGCAAATGGTCGCACATGATGTGGACTTCTGCTTACCTCCAGACATCTTTCAGTTCATGTTTGTGTCTCGGTTGCTGTTTGAGTTAATTTGTCCCATCAGTCACAGACCAATGAGGTCTGTTTCCTGGCTTTCGGCACGTTTAAAATGTTCCCCAGGAAGACACAAATTGCAAGAGGAAGAATATCTTGTTCTCTAAAATAGTATTATGTACCACTTATGAGAATGTGGAAGCGTGAATGTTTCCTGTGAAAACATGTTTCATAATATAGCCTGGAAATAACTTACAGAACTGACTCTACCAACAACACTAATAACCAATTATAGGCCCGATGCCGATTATTATAGAATATGACAATAATATATACTGTGTGAAACCATATAAACACATGACTCCATGCAACGAAAAATAAATCCATCCGTAACCACGGAAACAGCCAAGGGGAGCCTTTCAAATAATATCTGAGTGTATAATGACATTCTCATTGCTGAGTTACACATTTGGTCAAGATCCCCGTCCCTGGAGCTCTCATACTGGGCGCTGTCTTGACTTTGGGAACTCACATGTACCTTTTTCTTTCAGTGCTTTCAACAAACACGCAGTAAAAGTCTTGAAAGAGAGTCAGCTCAAGGTTAAGAGCAGGACAATTAGACTGTTTCTATTCACTGGACTTCTGGAGCCTGTTAAATAGCCTACATCAGTCTATATGGACACATGAATGGACGGGCCTCCAGTTTTCTGGAACACATGAGAGAGTCTTCCTCACTTAATTGTAAAGCAGACAAACACAGTCAGACAGATGATGTTTTGAAAAGCTGCAACTAATGATTGCTTTCTTTAGCAATTAAACTAGTTATTATCAGTTCATTTTTATTTATCCTTCAGATTCTAAAATGTCATATAACAGTATTACAGTTTCCCACAGCCCAAAGTGATGTCTTCAAATTTCTTGTTTTGTATGACCAAATGTCCAAAACCCACAAGATATTCAAGTTAACAACTGTGATAATCAGCAAATCCTCACATCTTAAACAATTCATTGATTTGTATTAATTAATCTGCAAATTGCTTTTTTGATTAATTGTTCAGCCTATAAAAGGAAAAACAAAGAAAAAGGAAAAAATGCCATTCACAATTTCTCATCCCAGTTTCAACACAAGTAGTTTGCTAATTTTATATCAAATTTGACAAAGAAACGCAGCAAATCCTCACATTTGAGGAACTGAAACCAGAGAATATTTGACAAATTACTGAAATACTGTGTGTGTGTGTGTACTGTTAAGGGAAAACGGGTGGTTTGGCTCTATTGGCTTTCTCCACAGACTGAACCGCTTCAAGAAGACAAAAACCTCTCTCACTAGAAGCATCTACAAACTCACGCAGGCCCTCATAAATCAAATGTGTATTTCAAGGAGACAAAAACTCTTCTGGCTCCCCTATAACGACTCCTTTAGCTCAGCTTAGTCGACGAGTGACGCGGTTTGATGCTTTATTGAGTATTGTAACAGAAATATTAAATTTCGCCATTCATTGTCTGATGTGAAAAGCGCTGCCCCCGGAGCTCAGAGAGGTATGGTGAAGACGATGGAGTGTGGCAGCTTCGATCGAACGTCCCTGTGTGCTGAAATGCTGAGGCAGCGCTGTTCTCCGTGGAGTCGGGTGCTGATTGTTGAGTCAAATTTGAGAGAGATTACAGCAGATTAACACACGCACTAATGTTTTCCCTCGTGACCTGTGCCAAGGACACACGTTAGCTTTAGTAATCTGAGGAACATCTTGGATGAATCACTTTATCCTAAGAAAAAAGTACACAGATGGTGGAAAATTTAGCCTGCGCTGGCCATAGTGGGATTTTGCATGATTTATTTATGCATGATGTTAGTTCATATCAAAAGAAAAATGATGAGTTAATTTAAGATCTCAGGAATCGTCATGTCTCTCTTTTACCAGAGCTGAGAATTTAGTTATTATCAGATGAAAATGTTCAAACTCTGGCTTTGGGGATTTTTGTGTCAGGTTGACCTAATAGGGTTGAGAAACCCATCTCTTAATTCATGCAAAGAACAAAACCAACAATGAATTAATCAAACTAACACATATTGTCTCCTAAAAATTACATCTATATGCTATATGCTATACTTAAAAAAGGACCGAGGACCTTCAACCTTGTCAAAACCTGGTGCCTACATTAACTACAATACAACTTCACTCCCAACAGCTTGTCATGGTCTGTTATGCTAGTAGCCACAATGGTATCCTCAAGCCGGTAGCCTCAAGCACAGATAAGGAGCGGGCTACAGAGGTCTGGTATGATTCACACAGATGATTCACAGATTTTCAACCATGTAGTCTTCAGCGCCAAGTAACACTGCCTCAAGCGACATCACTTGAGGCAACTCATCAGATTTCGCACAGCTCCCTCCGGAGGCATTTCTTTTTCACTTATCCAGTGGCGCTCCCCAAGATCTGTGAACAGACTTTGATGAATTGGTGGAGCTGCCCTTTTCACGATGCGGAAGGATTGTGACTTTTGTCTTCCACCACCCTTGACCAAGATAAGCATACAATACGATAATCATGTTTTAGTTGCTACTAACGGATATTGTAGGGAAAACAAATCCAATATGTTGAAACTATGGGATTTGAAAGATTTTCATCTTCAGTAGGAATGAGCAGGCATGGGGCTGAGAGCCACAGACAGAGTAGGGAAGTATTGACAGACAGATTAAGGCATTGATGGTTTAGAACTTTTCATAAAAAGTATAGTATATAAAAACATATAGAATAATGCCAGCATTGTCCTTTAAACACTAATTACATTAAACATTGAGATATAGATAAAGCTGTTGTGAGGTTCAGAAAAGTTGACCTTTCGAAGATTTAAGGTGAAGTTTTCATTTATTTAATATGGTGTGCAAAATGAAGGACAAAGTCAAAGACATGAGACACTGTTATTTCAAACTATTGTTTCTTTTCATCTAAACTTAAAACTATAACGGCCATATTCTGTGACACTGGTCTGTATATTATGGACTTCTTCTAGCAATCTGTATCTTCTTCGATATTCTTTAAATGTTTTCAGTCAAAGATGAATAACGCCTTTCTTCGATCTTTGAAATTGCATTCCATGATCTTTGTTCAGCCCTTATATTGGTTCTGAATAGCTTGTTCCATAGCAATACCAATATCATAACTGTCGGGCTGTGATCACCGTTCAGCCTTGACACACACAACATGGAATGAAAGAGATGAGTAACGCTGGAACGGAACGAACCGTACAGCAGCAGCTGCCTGAGCTCGTGGGAGCTGAAACCACACTTAGCAGCAAACACATTTGCATGGAAGACAAAATAAAAGATAATTTCATCCCCTTTCTCATGACCAAAAACACTGGAAATAGACCGTATTTAATGGAAAGACTGAATCATTCAACAATGAGGTCAGTTTCACTCTTCCCTTAGAAATCCCCAAAATGATTTTATCAGACATCTTTTCCATCCCCTCTCACTAGCAGGCACATGTAAAAGTTATTTTTCTAATCTCACTCGACTGCCCTGCTGGGCTCTTTGAGACATTTTAAACTGTGCCCATTATGCATAATAGAAAGAAATCTCAAAGAAACTGTGTTAGAGGCGACAGTGGTGTGGTGTTGATGAAAATACTCCTCAACAGAAGACCCGTGGGGTGGGGGGGGGGTCTCGCTTCCCTCATAGACTCTTTGCTGAGTTTCTGTCTCCAGATTTACACAGGGATGGATGCAGCATCCTCCTCGCAATCCAGGTAAAATAGAAACTAAAATATCACAAATTCAGGGATGTGTGCTACTCTCATAAACACCAATGAGTTTATTACAGGCACTACAGGGTCATTCTTGACTCAACTACAAAATAAGAGCTATTAAATTTGATTTCTTGTATCTCCAATTTTAAGGACATATGAAACTTGAGACAACCTAACCTCGTAGACTATTTTGTGGCTCTCTGATAAAATTTGGGGGCTTTAAAATCCCGCAGCGCAGCGGAAAGGGGCGACACTATGAATTGGAAATTGCTGGCCTCCACTACTGTGCAGTGATGACACTTATTTGACAGTTACAGTAATGCATGACATCTATAAGGTAAAGTAAAAATGTCAAGCCCACTGCCAAATAGCAGCACTTTGATCTTTGGCATGCCGTTTTGGAGAAAGCAATACTAGAACGTGCGTGACAGAACAAGAAATTGAAGGCCACGGCCAAAATTAATTACCTGAGGTTCTGGTCCAAATATCTGGCCATTAATTTTGGCTGAAGTGGCTCGAAGGCAAAGGGACTGACACAAGGGTCTCAGGAACGAGCTCACTCAGACCCACACAGGAGCTCACCTATTCCCTCATGTCGCCTTCCTAATGTGTGTGAAGAGGCCTGCAAAACAAACATGGATATGCAATTTTCTGCACAGAGATAAAACAAGCAGGACCGGCGACTTTTCTTTTTCTTTTTGCATTTGTTTCCTTTTCAGTCGGTTCCACCGGGCTTTAATAGAGACAGAGGCCTCAGCCTCTCTATCAGGCTTGTTGCTGAGAGGCATGTCTCACTGCAGGCAGGGTGACTCATGTGCTGTGGATGACTTGTTGAGGAGACAACCAACCATTACGCAATCACTTCATCATCATCATCATCATCATCACTGTTGTTGCCATCAGAAGCGTTGAGGATAAATACCTGCAACCGGTCTTACTAGTGGATTAGACTGAGGGTGAGATATACAACGGGCCGCCCCAGGAATTCATGAAGTGTGAGAAGATGAAATTCTTGAAAATCTATAACCTCCCTTGGGCTAGTTGCTTATTGCAGTAAACGAAAAGGACATATACTGGCAATAACGTTGGATGTTGGAGGCTTTGATACTAGCATGTGGAAAACAGAAACTTAACGGCTTAATGGTAGCCATTGCGATGATGAACAGACCCGTGGTGGCATCGCAGAAGCATGATTTCCCGGCTGAGCGTGCCCTTGGTGCAACCGGCTCTCGCAGCTGGAATTACGCCCGCTGAATTGTCATGAATGCTCATCTCCCACATCTCTGGTCCACATGCATTCGTCTGCACGAGATGGGGTGTTTGTCCGTGGCCGAAACACCAACAGATGGACACACTCCTTCTCAAATGAGTTTATGATTATTGCCGTTTTGCCTTCCCTGGTAATTGCATTTCTGGATCCCTTTGTCTGGGAGGCAAACACGCTGTTATTGTCTAAATTCTCCAATACTGAGCTCCAGCGGTTATATTGTAGACACCACTAACTCACTGCAGGTTTAAAGCAGAGCAAAGGTTACCCAACGGACACACAGACGTAATGTGGCCTCCTATAAGTCCTTAATGGTCTGAAGAAGCGAGCAGCAGCTGTCTGTCGCTGTCCCCTCCCCCACTGCCCTCCGCCCTCCCCCCTCCCTTTAAACCAACCCCTCTATAGGCTCGCCGAGGAAAGAGCACCACAATAACACCACGATGATCCAACAGAGACTTGAGCAATAACAGGTTTTTGGTGTTTTTGTATTTCTGTAGTTCCTACAGACATCTATAGGCGTTGGAGATGAGATCAGTTAATGACGAGCTTAAAGGGTCAGTTCACCCAAATTAGATAAGGCTTATTTTCTCATTAACCGACAGCGGTATCTAGCCGGCAGACAGTTTTGGTTTTATTTGCCAAAGTTTTGAGGTATCCGCCTCTGAGATTTCTGCCTCAATCTGAAGCACACTGGAACGTTTGCGGCGCTCAGTGCGTTGAGAAATAATTTTAAAGTATAAGGCTGGCGTTACTCTACACTCACTACTGTGATTTCCTTATCGTGATCAAATCCTATAAGAAGAACAAAAGCAACAGTGAGATATCAGAGAAAATCCTAATAACATCATTGCCTGTGCAGCCAAAGCCTGATAGAACTTATTAATCGTTGTGCACAAACTGCTATATGACCAGATTAATCCCCCAAAAATGTAACAGTAACTTGTACTTTTAGAAACAATATGATTTCCCCAAATAGCCCAGCTCTTTTTAATAGATGTATTTATGTTATGTCATTTCTAACTTTCTCTGTAATGTCTTGATATGAGGTCATACGTGGGTTGGTAGGTGGCGATGCTGTACCACCTTGCTGTGTGTAAGTATAAAGGATGTAGTGAAAACAATGACAAGGATGAAATACTGATCGAGTACTTTTTACTAATGGAATAGTCTTGATGGGATGTTCCTGGCTGTTGCTTTTCTTTTTTCTTTTCTTTGTTAAACTAGCAGGAGTGGGGTATGACATGCAACAAAGGTCCCTGGCAGGAATCCAACCCAGTAATGCTGCTATATGGCCTCGACAACAATAGACCACTGGGACGTCCCTTGAATTTTTGTTCACGTACACTTTCAATAGGCCTACTGCCAGCCAGCGCCACAAATGATATTCCATTCCCCTCCATTGTATTGGCGTGGAGTCAGACATCTGAAACTGATATCCAAAATCCTGCATGGGCTCAGAACTATGTGCACGACGGTGTGCCATTTAGGGTAACCGAGAAAATATGAAATGTGTGCGAACTGACCCTTTAAATGTGGTTTTTATGACGTTTGTTCCTATTAAATTGTGGCAGTTGCCCTGCTTGTATGGAGATTATAGATCTTATTAGAGGAATCCCTGCTCCCTCCTTCACCCCTCACCTCCCCACCATGAGAGAGAGAGAGAGAGAGAGAGAGAGAGAGAGAGAGAGAGAGAGTCTGACTCCCATCGTTCATATCGGGAGGCTTGAGAGAGAGAGAGAGAGAGAGAGAGGGGCTGTCACAGCGCAGGGAGTCTGCAACTTGTTCGCATGGAACCGCCGGCGGAGGAAAAGAAATAACCATCACACGGTGACCGGAATGGAAATATAGGAGGCGACGAGAAGTTGTTCGATCCGGTTGGCCGTGTGAGCGCTGCGAGAAGAGGAAAGTCGTGGTAGGCAGGTTTTCTCTTTCACTCAGCATTGTGTGGAGCCTTGTGCACTTTGGACCCTGTCAGTGCATCAATTCCCCCCCATTCAGTTTAGGTTGCGACATCCATTTGTTTCTATCCAATAGAGTTCATGCCCTCGGTGTTCAGGCCATGTCTCTGAAGCGAGTGGATGCAGACATGGGTGGGGGGGATCAAATAGAAAATTCGGTGATTTGACTGTGCGTGTGCGCGCGCCACAAAACCGGAGACAGCGCCAATATAACGGGCTCCTTTCAGCGGAGAGGCGCGGGCTGCAAGCACAGAATGAATGGGTCACTATGTCTTCTAATCTGACTCGAGTTGACTCGGTCCTCTCGGGTTTAAAGAGGCTGAACGAGCCGCCTGCGCGCAGAGCTGCTCGCGTGTCGTGGACGAACGTCTGGGGAGGGTCAAGCATCGTGTACGGGACACGTCTAATCCCGTCGCCGTCCGTCTTCACGGAAGGACCGCTGTTATTCTAGGCGCGCGACGCCGCCACGATCCCTTGGCGAGCGCGCGGGAGCGTTCAGCTTCCCATGCGCGCGGGTGCGTGGCTCCGCTCTGCAAGCCGCGAGAGCCAAAACAAAAGGATCTCCTGCCGACCAATGAGAGCAGGGGAAGCCTCGGCAGGGACGGAGGGGTCCCCCCCGTCCTGTCGTCCAGCCTGAGACACCGGCACCAGGGCCCGAGGAGAGGCAGCCCCGGGACGGACTGGGGCGGATGCTGGATCGCTGCATCACCGTGCGCAACAGAGGGAGATATTCTGCTTGGCTGGAATTCAAAAATATATATATATTATGGGAAATTCAGCCGCGTTGCACGCACACACGCGCACACAGACACCACGGCATCCTTAAATGACTATTCTCTTTTCCTATCTGCACTTAAATGCATCCCAAGACATAAACAATCTATGCTGCTGCAATATGGATTCATGTGAGGGCTGATGCACTTTGGTTAATGGTTAAGACATGCCCTCAGAGCGCATCACGCCGCTTTAACACCCCCCCTTCCCCTCATTAATGTCAAGTGGGATAAGTTAATGTGCAGGGTAACAGGAGGGTTTTTAATCACTCAATTGGGCTACTTCAGCTTCCAGTTGCGCACATGGAATAGCTGCTCAAGGGTTCCAACCACCAGAGAGTGAACTGAGTGGATGGTAAAGCAGGTGAAATGGGAAGCAAATGCAGAAGTGGTGGGGGTTTGTCTATAGCACCAGTTCTGGAGCAGATCATCGATTTAGTCGAATGACAGAAAAGTAATAAACAGTTTAAATGCCTGAATCATTCATCAAGCCATCATGCCAAACATTCTCTGGTTCCAGCTCCTCAAATGTGACCATTTGCTGCTTTTCTATGATTTGTATCATTGTAAACTGAATATATATATATATTTATTTTTTTTTCACAGTTAGCTGGACAAAACAAGCAATGTGATGACTTAATCTTGGGCTGTGGGAACTTTTCAGTTTCTTTTCTTTTTTTGGGGGGGGGCGGGGGTGAACGTTATAGAATTAACTAATAATCAAATCATCAAAAAAATCAAAAAAACATGATGAAAATAATAATTACACTGCAGCCCTAAAGAGCGCATGGTGGGATTCTCTTTCTCACCGCATCATATTATCGCACAGCAGAGGGGGGGTGGATGATTAGAATGATTTTAATGCCACAGCAGGGTGGAGAGTGCGGCCTTTAGCAGGGACTCTGCTTCCTTTGAGCTCATGTCATCTCTCCCACCGCAGATATCTGTGGAGTGACGGAAGCACTCTGATGAATTACTCTGTCCGATGTAAGTTGAGCTGTTGATTTTTCCGGCTGATTGTTCTTGAGTTAAGATGCAGCGTTGATGTCGCTCTGTGTAGTGGGGCTGGTGAAGTATTCGTTTAAAAAGATCTCAAAGCAAATAAACAATGAATCACACTGTGACTGTGTGTCACATCTGCGTGTGAAGGAGGGCTTTGTGCAAACAGAGACAGAACTATGAATGAACAACATTTACGGCATAACTCCCCCATGGATCATGAAACAGCAAGACGTTAGAGCCAACCAGACTTTGATTACATGGAAATGTGATGACAGCAGGAGCCGCAGCCTTTAGGGTGAAATTTCCATCATTGGTTTTCATTAGAGATTCCAGCGATAATGCTCCTTTCAGTAGCAGACCAGCTAATTATTGCAACACAGACAAAGAGGGAATGTCTTTGTTATTGAGATCTTTGTTGGAGATTTGTTAAGGGAAGGGAATTAAATTGAAATTGCTGAGGGAATCTCAGGGAACTCATTTTAAATGGCCCTTTTTTAAGGCCACTTCATCATGAAAACTGAGCAGAATTTGGCAGTAAGCATGCACCCGCACTGTTGCCCTTTTCAGATTCATGGATTTAAGGTCATTAAACAGTGACAGTGATGAAACAGATCCTCATGCTTGGACTATTACAGAACCACAGGCTGGGCTACAATGAGAAGATGAAACAAGTGTTTCTTCAGAACTGTTTTGTTTCTTTTTGTTTTAGGAGAGAGGAGGGGGGGGGGTTTCTGGGAATTTGCTGCCGTTATTTGACCGTCGTGTTCTCATGTTCTTACAGGATCGCCTTTGTGTAATTTGCACAACATGCACACTGGATTCTGTGCAGCTTTTATTAGCCGAGACACTTGGGGGTGCAGATGAAGACTTGCTCTGCCATCCTGCATTTAATGTCACACAGACTTAACACGCCGGGGCTCCTGTGTATTCACACGTTTTTAATTTTCAAAAGGGAGCACCGTCTTCACTGCCATAAATCTTAGCAAACGTGCACATTTGGAAATAGATTCATATTTTGTCAAGGCTCTGGTTGTGTTATGATTCATCAAAATTAACTAGGATTCGAGAGCAATAACAAACAGCGTGCTGCATGTTCTGACTTGCTGCCAACTTTCTTTTGCTCCACTTTGTCTTTTGTGAGACACACAGGCTTGTCTGGGACATTTTGCACCAGACAGGGCAACTGACTGTCCCAGACCCTCAGTGTCTCATCCCAAAAACCTCTGACCAGTCCTGTAGGTACCCTGCATTCCTTCGTGTTCCCAGTGACTCACACATTCTGGCCCTGCTCTGATAACTCTGACACCCCCCCCACACACACATATCTTTGTCGGGAAACATTTTCTTTTTCAGCCCAAGAGCCTGAAGCAGCACTCTGTGTTTCTCAAATGAAGCATTTGACCTCTCTCTTTTAGGGGACTATTATTTCAGTCTCTGCTGCAGGAAGCTTAGTGTCAAGTGCACATCAGGGGCTGCTGTGTGCAGCTCGACAGGGCTCCTCTGGGGCACAGGGCATGCAGACTGCCCATATGGACCCTCAACCCATATGTATGCAGGTGACATTAAGACAGAACAGGGTCAGCTGGCTGTCTTTCAAATATGATGCCCTTCTATGTATTCCGAGCTCAAAGAATCGAATTGGCCTTTCCGAATATTTCTCTTTTACCCAACACATTTCGGTTGATGGCATGTAGCCATTCTGTCATGTAGCCTTGGCTGTTAGTGTTTGCACATGAGAATTGCCCTCACAGGATCACATAGTCTCTGTAGTCCTTCAGCACATAGAGATGATTGGTTAGTGCTGAAGCAGAAAATCAAATTTTAATTTAAAAAAAGGACATTATAAGTCATTTTCCAACAAGAAATGCCATTCATTCATTTATTGGTTCTAGCTTCTCTAGTATGAGGATTTGATCCGTTATGCATCATTGTAAATTAAATATATTGGTGTTTTCGACATTTGGTCAATTTGAAGACGTCACTTGAGGCTTTGGGAAATTAGTAGAATAACAGTTTGCTAGTTTTCTATTACTCGGGGTTTAGTTTTGGTGGTTAACAAAGTGCCAAAGTGGAAACATACATCTACCTCCTCAGTATTCAGATAGAGCTTACGCATCAACGTATACGAACTGACTGTCAGGTGCTGTTTTGTCCAGTGTGTCTATTTAAAAAGGGATGTCCTAGGCTATTCAGCAGTCCATCAAAACATGTCAGCTCTTAAAGATGCCATCTTTAGCTTCATGCCTGTCGCCAGTAACCTGTTGTTGCATAAATGTTCCACAAACAGACTGCTGTTAAAGTGACAGCAGGCCCCAGTTTTAGACTGAATGATCTGCACTGCTTTCCGGCTGCACTCAGATGAAGGAGTTGGGACTTTGAAAATAATGGTGCATGCAGGAACCCAGTGATGGATGGGTCCTCCACTGAAGTTATGTTATGTATTCCTGATGAGAGTAGTGGATCACCGGGCAGGATTTATGCGGCTGTGAAGAAGCAACCACTCCAGAAGATGCTGTCTGTCTGGAGCAGCGGTGCGAGGCTATTTGTCACTGTGATTGATGAGCTTCCAGTGATTAAGCTAACACGCTGACAGACATTAATCCGCTTTATCTCTTGAATGACTTGCACTGACGTTTTCTTCCCCCCACCCCCTCCAGTGTTATTGGCACTAGTAAACATGGGGGAGCGTGGTGGCATCCTGGATGCTTCATTCTCTTTCCGGTTGTGGTCAATCTTGTCATAGTCTGTAAGGTCCAAAGTCTTTAACAGTCATTTTACTGTCATTACATGCAGTTCTTGAGACATTTATAAGCCAGATGCATCCTTTTAAAAAATGCCACACATAAAAATCTGCATGTAAATTCAAACCACATATTGCTTCCTGAACACGTTGGTATTCAGATGCAAACATGTCACATTTCCTCCTCATGGCGACATTTCCTCTGTGATTTGTCTCTCTGTGTGAAGTCGCAGTTAAAAAAAACTAAGAAATAAACTGCTATACTGTATGTACTGTCAAAAAATGTCACAGGTGAAAAAACACTTTCATACTGTATATGAAGCAACAATTGCACCATATGATGCGAGAACACAACGTGGAAACACGTTTAGCAAAAGGCGTGCGACTCTTCCTTCACATAATCTGTAGGACACTTTTCTGCAATAACATGAGACGCGGTGTGTAATGTGGACATCATGCTGGGGCCCTGAGGTGCTGAGTAAGAAGGTAAATCTGGCGTCCCAGAGTTGCTGTGTGCTGCTGCCAAGTTGGGGGTCATTGCTTGTATTAATGACGCATGGTAAGCTAAACTGGCTTCTAGTTCCCTCACCATCTGTACCCAGTTGTGCTGTATAGATGGAACCTTTTGCAGCAAGTAGTATGATTTATGGGACTATGTGGTGCATATTACTTATGCAGGGAAAACTGTGTGTTTACAATTATGCAAATATTCCCATTTACCAAATACATCCCAGGTTTTATGTCTTCGTTATTAGCTTTGAAATAGTAATGTTATAAATAATTAAATAATGTTTAGCTCATTGTTGTTGGCTTTCAATGAATTTTCTAGAAAAATATCTGGATTTTTTAAAAAAGGAGCTGATTGGTTTAAATGAGAGATTTTCAAATTGTGACAGAGGTAAAGATGCTGCTGAGGTGAAAGCAAATTAAGGTGCTTAACAAATCACTAAGCAATTTGCATCAACATTCATACTCCTCATATTCTTAATTAATCAACGTACATAAATATTAGAAGTAATAGAAAAAAGATGCTCCAGAACTTGCCTGAGATTCATCATGTTTTTGAGTTTTCTTCAGTATCAAAGTAATCCAGCTGTCTGCACATCCACAAGTACATTGCAAACAGGAACTGTTAAAACAGGAACTACTTTTGATGGTGCCAGTTTGCTGAAATGTAGACAAACCTATAGATAACAGGGCTCAAGTTGTAGCCCACAGCTAAATTATTGCGCTTCCCAAAACATTATGGGAACTGTAGTTCCAAACTTACAACATTATCCCCCAAATTGTAGTAAGACAAAAAATGATAACAGGAGATACAGAATCCATTAATAATAATAGCTTTTTATAAACGCTCATATGAATCAGTTTTGTTACGATAGCTTTGGAAGACACTGACAAATGACCTGTTCAATTGTTCTGGTGTTAAGACAGGTCGAAGGACGTAGCGCCCCAAAATATCTTTGGGTAAGAAAGAATGAAAATGGGGAATAAAGGCAAATTAGCTGCACCACAGTCCACCAGAGTTAACTTTAACTCAAAAGAAGTCATTCAAATAAATGATTATTGATTTTTTTCATCAAATGTTCACACTTCTTACATTCTAAATATACACTGATGCATTTCAAGAAGGAAATAGAATTGATTTCATGTTTCTATTTTTACACAAATTACTTTTAACATCTATACTTATGCAGCCACCGGGTCATGGAAGCTTTCGTGTGTTGCCATGGAATCCCTAGGTTAGCAGAAAGACCCAGTATTTGTGGTTTGTGTGTGTATGTGTGTGTGTATGTGTGTGTGTGTGTGTGTGTGTGTGTGGACAGTATCTGTCTTCAAGATGTCACTCTAATGGGCCTCAACACAGACCTGTGGGGACCTCAACAATATACAGCACCAGGGAGAGATGTGTTCATTTTCCAATTACCTCCGGCTACTCCTTTTAAATGAGCAACCTGGAAACCTTATAATACCACTGCACTGTTTTTTTTTTTGGAATGACCTACAAACCAATCGAGATTGTTCCTGATAATTTCACACAGCTGACTGCTTTTCTGCTTTTACTCCACCTTCCTACGCCGTGTAACTGAATTTAACCAAAGGGAGAGCTTGTGTAACTAGCTCAGGCTGGTAAACAAAAAACTTGCAAGCACTTGCAACCTAGCTGCACGTCTCTTTGAGTTCAAAGGCCGGCATCGAGTTCCGTTTACCAGGCAGCCTCGAAATGTCCAGCAGAAGCGTCAGACACACCTGGGCTGTTTGCATTTTTCAGGCTTTTTGGGCGGTGAGGAGACACACTCCGACCTGGCCAACAAGGAATTTGTACAAATGTTACAGTATTTTCATCGCTGCAGCTATCATTTTGTGGGATTATCCCTGCCAAGTTAATTTGGAGCTGGAGTTTTCTATCTGTGCAGGCAGCCGCTGCCAGTATGAACCTTTGGCGAACTAGACACATTTTCACATTTTTGCAAGATGGATGTGCTGCTGTAGTTAGAGCACCTCTCCCCCTCCATCCATTTATCAGGACGTGGCCAAGCAGGTAGCGTTGTGATTAAAGTGTTGTTGTTTCTTTGTTGCAACAAACTACTCCCAGAGCATACTGAACAGGATAGATGTATGTGATTCATGCTAAACCTCACACTCAAATTACAGTGTAAGTGATCCTTCTGTGAGAGAGGTGGAACATATTGGCAACCTTCAAAATTAAGGTACCGTCCAATTAATCCTCCGTATTAAAAGGAGAGCTCTTTATTCTCACCCTGAATTTGGCGACTTAACCTGGCTGCCTGTCTGCTAAGCCTGGAGAATTTGTCCAAGCCTTCATTATTGCGGAGTCACATGCATAATGTAGCAGGGAGACGCTAAAGCACAGCATCTTATAAGTTGAAAATCCACCTGCCAAGTTAATATTATGGATCCGCTGGGATGCCCTCGAGTAGCCTCCCTAAATCTGTGTGCATCAGGCCAAGCAGTGGCGCAGTAAGCCAGTTGATTCAGTAATAGCCAACGTTTTGTTAATTCACGCGTTTTCTTGGCAGTCAGAGGCTAACGCTCGCTCCGTGCACACATCCGTATCTGGCAGGAGGCTTCTGCGGAGATGCTGCCTTTCTCGGGCATCCAAGTCGTGTCTGCAGAGAAATGCTGAATTTCTCTTATTGCGAGTTACTTCTGGAAACGTCTGCAGGATTCGGCAAAGACTTTGGTTTGGGTTTTTTGGGGAGATGTTCAAGACCCCCCCTCAGCTTTAGTCATAGTCTGATAAGTGAACAAGTTTGGAAAAAGCAGAGGAACAGCTCAACTGGAAGTTTCTCTCAAGCATTATTTGATATAATTTATGAGCTCCTCTTAGTTCCCTCACTTCGCAGTCCAGACCTCAGTGACTTCAGCTTACGTGAGTCTAGGGTACCATCATCATCATCTTTTTCTTCTGTCTACTGGGCAATTACTGGAGGCGTTACAATATAAGCATCTACTGAGAACAATGTATTACAAGCAACACAAAACATCCCAAGTGTCCCTTCATTCTGCAGTGATGAATGAAAGACCAATAACTCCTCTCCAAATTACAACTTTATCACACCATTGTGTCAACCTCCAACATTACATGTAGCGCTATGGTTTTATATAATCACACCGTTGGCTGCTAACAAGCTGTAAAGTGTTTGCTAATAGGCTTAAGTGTGAAAGATTGGAAACAATTAAGTTATGATTTAATTGAATTCCCCAAGCGGGAGCCACTGAATAATAAGTCACTAATGAGAATAATGGCAGCACTGTCAGGTGAAAACCTTCTATCTTCAACTTTGATGACTTTCATTTCTTCATTTGATGATTCCTTCCTCCTCTATGTATTGAAAACACTGTGCATAACCTTCCGAAAACCAGTTAGAAGAACTCAAAACTGCGTGTTTTTAAGCAGTTTTTTTTACAGTGTAAACACAATAATAGAAAAGCTTTAAAAGACATTTCCGCTGAACAAAATTAGGTTTACATCCTCAAACCTCTAAAAATCTAAAAATCAAAAAATGATGGTTCACAAGTAGACATGTCTTTAGCTGTGTTTTATGTGACTGCAAGCCAAAACGTTTCATGATTTTTCATCCAAATGACCTGCAGTCGGTCTTTCCCAGGATCACTCGCACATGTTTGTTGCACATTTTTCAAATCAAACTTTCGCTGTTAACGCCTTCTGTTGGGAACACACATTCGGAGCACTTAGATCTATGCCTCGGATTTCTCGACTTAATTGGCCCTCAAAATAGCCCCATCGAGTGTTTACCAAAATACATACTGTATTTATATGTTGCACAGATGTGACATGAAGGCACATTTCAGTAGCGGTTTACCGACTTGAAATGCAGTGTGATTTAGGGCATAGAACTGTTTACAGATGTGTCCGACAAATGTCAAGGGTGTCAGAGGACAACAACATGTGGATGGAAACATATGCTACAAGAGCAATATTGTTTTAAACATAAATATAGTCACTAAAATCCTACCCGCAACATTTTTTCTTCTTTTTAAACGAGCGCTTTGCCCTAAATTTTCTCTGAGCCCTTTTCGATGGGAGCCATTTATGCTGCACTGTGGGTTCAGAGGCATTCCACTGGAAACAGTAAACATTCCCATTGGATTAATTACCAACTGTTTTTCTTCCAGGTCTGTCTGGCTCTTGAGAAGAAGGGAAGATTAACAGTAGATTGAACTTTGGTCCATATGTAGAGAGCCTGCCTGTCAGCTCTCATAAAGAGAGTGAGGTGAGCAGCAGCAAGCGTCCGGCAGACAGTTGGGCAAATGAAAAGGTGGTCGTCTGAAGGAGGAGGCCAGATTAGGTAAAGGGCCAAATTCTAGCATCTGCAGTTGTTTCGCTGCTGTCTCCGGTATTCTTGTGTTTCTCTCTTATTTCCACTTTTTTTGTTGGACTGTGTGTGGAAACTACCTCTTTTTCTTTTCTCTCCACCTTCTTTAGAAACAGTTCTGATCCTGAGTTGCTAATGGTGCTCGATATAAATGTTACAGGCTGCGGTTGCCGCCCACATTATTGGCAATTTAAAACACGAGAGATGGATGACCTACGAAACCGCTCGGCACATATTTCACAAATCCCAAAACATCCAGTCCTCCTACGCAGCACTGTGTGTCCATTAATCAAAGGGATATTTCACAATTTCCCGTTCACTTCCACAACTCACGTACAATAAGTTTCCTGCGTCAGTCTGAATTCTTTAGCTCGGTCTCTTCGGTGTCTTTTATGCCAACCTACATCTCAAAATCTGACAACGAAGACAGATTAATATTTCACAAACACAGAATGTGATCAACATCAAGAGACAAAAGCATCGGACCTCTGGCACAGAAAGCTAGACAAAAGAGGAATGTGGAGGAACTGAATGAAAGTGACTGGAAGATAACTGTTAGAAAGATCTTATACCCAAAAAACCCCCCAAAAGTGATGTCCAACAGTAGCAGGAAAAATATGAAAATACACACAAGGATGTCTGCAGAATTATTTGAATTCATTGGGGTATATAACTGTTCTAAAGTTAGATAATAAGTTACAGACACATCACATCTAAGTTCATCCTGATAAATTATTCATTGGACGCCGCTGTGCAAACACGGCACTGTTTTGCATATGCCCCTCACTCTGAAACCCCTTTTCATTCACACAAGAAATCCTTGATTGTTCATTGTGTTAAAGATGCAGCACCTCAAATAAAATTACCGTCACGTATTCACAATTTGATCCATGACACATGACCTTTCACCTTTCCTCTTTCACCGTTGCTATTTTCAGTCTCAAATTAGCCTCATTGTGTGTGTCTTGTGTAGAGACCAGAGCTCTTCACAACATATCCATTATCGCAATCAATAATTTAAAATGGCGGCCATTGTTGATCTGCACGTTTTACTGACGCCATCGTAAGCACTTATCCACCTCAGAAGGAGCCCTGGTTGTGGGAGGCTGCCAATGAAATTAAAAAGAATGAATAAAAGATAAGATGAAGAAAAGTGCTGAACTGGGACTCCGCATGAGGTCCCAGCTGAGCAGCAGGTATGAGTCTAGGGCAGAGGCCACCCGCCGCCGCAGTGGAAGTGTCTGAAAGCTGTGTCGATCATTTGACCTGGTGGATCCTCGGTCGGGTCACGGTCAGGTCCTCTGGTCTCCTCGAGGGAGGGGTGGGTGGTAGGGGGTAGGGGGTGTCTGCTGCCTGACTTCCTGGAGATTACATTCTGATATTTGGCCAACAGTGTGTGTGTGTGTGTGTGTGTGTGATCTGAGGTGAACGTGACGGATGACATCTCCCTGCGTAATATGACGAGTGAGTTTTATTTCATTTATTTTAAATAGATACCTCCATAGTTAAGGGGTTGTAATCTTAATTTTTATCATGCTTATTATGAGAATGTATTTAGATGATTAAGATGGGATTCAAGAGAAAAATCAATACTGCAAAAAACTGGGTGAAAATCAGGTTTTTTCAAATGAACATTTAAAGTGCAAACGCACCAGAGTTGAACCGTTTCTTGTGTGCTTGCACGGACTCCATGCATAATCAGATACTCATTTGCGATTCATTCATTTTCCCATCTACTTTCTATCACTTGAAGCATTTTGTGAGGTGTCCTCTCTCACAGGAGGACCTGATTTACTGTAAACTGCAGAGAGCAATATCTTCTTTTCACGCCATTTAATGTATTTACATTTAGTCTGCCATTCCTGTGCTGCATTCAGATTGCCTTCACGTGCACAAGGTATTCATAGGAATCGATGCATGCATGTAATTTACTGTTCACTTTCTGTATTAAGTTACTGCTCATGCAACCCGAACGTAATCCTACTGCAGCTGCTTCACATTAAAAGTGTTTTTCATGAGTGGATCTTGTTTTTTTGTTTTTTTTTTGCAGCGTGGGCAGCATGACATTATTTTTGACTGACTTATTTATAACAACAACAATGTGGGTTTGTTTGGTTGCACTGTAAACAGATACACCAGCTGCTCTTCTGTTGCATTTCTGAGAAAGTAGCTGCTCAAGGAGAGTTTTACTGCGGTATTAAACTGCAGATTGCTGTTACCAACAGTAACCACAGGTGTCGCCAAATCAGCCAGGAATGAAATCTTAAGGATTTCAACTTTGCACCAGTTCAAAACAATTTGTAATATGGAATATGCAAATATGTAAATTTGACACCTATCCACAGTTTATGGCGAGACCTCCCGCCACCTTTAGGATCCCCCTGGCAAATTAAAACAGCCTTGATATTGGAGGAGTGTCATTAGCAGCTTTTTATCGCCAGCCCTCTTTAACCAATCACAAGGTTGCTTCAGTGTCACATGTGAGGCTCAGTCTCGTGGCTGTACCACCCTAGCTGTGGCCTCATGCTGAACTTTAATTAATGTGAGTGGCCTGGTGGAAAAACATCTTTTTTCTCCCTCCAGCTCACACAGCGGTGACACATCCTTTGTTCTTCTTTCTGACTGATTCTGTCCCACTCTTGCCCCAACAGTACTTCCTGTGTTTTTGGTGGACCTCAACCAAAATCCACTTCCCGTCTCATGGAAATGTTAAGAGGTCACTGCAGTGAGGTGGAGCAGACGGTCTCTGAGAACAGAGCATACATTAAAATGCTTGTTTGCAGCCCATCGGCTAGCATTGGCTTTTACAGCCTGCTCATCAGCCGCTTGTGCGAGAAAGTGCCTGAGTCTGCAGGAAGTACTGACATTCAAAGTCATTAGCCGTTTACTCTATTCTTCAGTTTTTTGCTTATTTGATTTGTAAGTGGTCCTGAAGGGGAAATGGCTTCACGGGCGGGCTTGTACCTGAATGACAATCTGCTTCTTCAGTATGACAGTGGATGGCTGATATCAGTCTGTGAGAGTAGGTCGAGAGTGCTCCTGGGCAGCTGCACGCAAGGACTCTGTGGACAGAATGTGCTGTTCTATTCTCAAGGTCTCCCAAGTGTCTTCATCACAGGATTTTCAGCCCACTACGTCATTTCGAACTCACATGTTATGTCCCGTCACACTTTGAACGTAGCAAAATTACCGAGCATGCTTTGCTTTGTATCTTTTCTCTGACTCTGTGCTTGTGAAGGCGAGCTAGCAGCAGATTTTTGTTCAGGCTGTGCACATTCCATCTGTTTTCTGTCTATTGGAAAATTCCATGTTTGTGTCTGTATTGGGTGGGGGCAACGCTGCAGTGCTCCGGGTGTGTATTGCTTTACATACCTGCACGATGAATCAGGAATAATCACTTGTTCACATTATGTTCTCTTGTTTATCAGTCAGCATTACATAACCTACTCTGCTCCTCATTCGGTCTTTAGTGTTTGAAATGCATACTGTGCCCCTAGAGAGGATGGATATGTTTACCGCCTTTGTCCAGCAAACGTCTCGATTACCTCCTTCGTCATCCACGTGGCTCTGATTTAACTCACAATTATAAATTGGGTAGCCAGTGATTAAGTTGTCATTGAGGATTTGACCATTTTTCATCCACTCTTGTGGTAATATGGATCATGCTTGCATGAGCTTATCGAATCACTCTGTAGAAAACCTCATGCAGCATTCCACTGCATCCCAGTCTCCAGCACAACCTCTAATCTGCCTGTTGCTCCTGCAGATAAGTGAAGTTTAAGCTGTCATGCTACATAAACAGCAATGAATAATAAAAGATGTTCTGGCTTATAACTAGACCTCCGTCTTTTGGTCCTCTGACGACCAGGCAAATTAAAGAGTTTCCTGCACCTTTTCCAGCAGGAAACATCTTAGATCCACTGTAAATGGGTTAGTGTTATACCCAATAGACAAAAAGGCCTTTTTTCTCCTCCAGCAGTTGAAGATGAAGACAACAACACAGGTCTGTGAGGGTAACTAAGACATTTTAACATTTTTCTGTGATACAGAGCAGTGCATTCTCTGTAGCCTGAGAGAAAGCCGGTGCTTTGCTTTGAATCAAAACAAAAAGAGGGCATTTAAGGGTCCCACCAGCAGGCCATGCAATTCATTTCCTCTGTTTGAAAGACCAAGAGTGCTGAGAGAGTAGGACACTGTGCTCTCTGCTGCTCACTCTGCTTCTCCAGCCAGGTGTAACGATAATTTATTTCGCTCTGGTTTGACGAATGAATGATTAAAGGGCTGCATAGTGTTTTTGTCATTCCTATTGTCTGATAGCATTTACAGAACTCTGGCCACATTACATGACAGTATGGGGACAAATAGAGCAAAATTCATACCCTGCAAGTAAAGTCTTGTTTAGTATGTTTGTCTCACCCCGTTTTTGTCTTCACAAAGAAAGCAAATGTTCACATTCACAGCATGAAAAAAGCTGTAATATAACCCGTTTGAAATTGTATTTGCTACAGCAGATGGCTTAATGGCAGTTAACAATGATAGATTTCGATTGGTGCTTTTATAAAGCCCAAAATAAAAAGATAATCTATTCATGGACACGGCAGATTTTCACGAAAAATAATCACCCTGTATTGACAGCGATAAGCACACAGAAAGGAATTGTTAAGTGAGGAAAAGAGAAGGTACACAAGAGAACAGCAATTAGCCTGGCAGCTAATGTGTGAGATTGGTTGGTTTTTTCCAGTGCTGAGATGGACAGCTAGCAGCGGAGTGGACAGTGGACTTTAAACAAATTTGCCTGATTGCCTGTTTCACTGATATGTCTCTGAATGACAGAGTAGACCGTATGGAGAGAGGCACCCTCTGATGAGTTATTAAGGCCGTGGCAATTCCATTTGCACCACGCAGGGAGGGAACCATCAGCACAGCATGCAGGCCATTACCACTGATGCCAGTGTCTTTGAAGTTGATTACAATCATTATGAATTTGAGTTATCTCCGTGTTTAATGTGTTTGACACTTACACTTGGAACCTTTTCGCAGTGCTGACTCCCTACGTGAGTGATATTTCTTTTCTTGGTAGTAGCTTCTAGTAAAGCATACTTAAAAAGGATTTATGCTAATTGTTATCTATAATGATATTAATTGTTAGTAAATCATTTATTTTAGATGTTGTGAAAAATCCTTTTGGTTGGTGCATCAGCTGATATATCATAATTAGACTTTTTCAAGCTCCCAAAAAAAACAGTATTTTCAGGCTGTTGTCATTAATTAAGAGTTCTTCCACAAGTGTCATCCGTGAGATCGGCTTATTAATAATTTGTTGATAACTGTTCAAATAGCCCAAAAAATGTAAATAATAATAATAAAGCCTGTAATAACTGTAAAATGGGCTGCTTGGAGGAATCTCGGGAACATTACTCCAAGAATAGTAGTGATACAAAAAATAAAAGTAATATAAAAGCTACTGTTAATATTAAAAGTTCATTAACAGTTAAAGCTCATTATGCCAGCCAAAGGGATTTTTCACAACCTGGCAACCAAAATCTCCATCTTAATAATGCTTATTACTGATCTATATAGCTTTACTATTTCTTACTCATCAATAAAGCTATAAGCTACAACTTACTTACTTTTTTTTATTACTGCCACAACTTACAATAAACTTATTATGAACTGTTAGCAATTTGTCCTAGGTAGAGGCACATGACGCCTGGTCACGTAATCTCAGGAAGTAGCACACCGTACAAGCCGATTTCAACAGATCATGTCCTTTATTCCAGGCAACATACAGAGCTTTCCCTGTCTTCCTCTAGTCTTCGTAGACTGCCGCTCATTCTCTCCCTCCTCGGACGCTCCTCGACTTTTATACCATTATTTGAAGGTTTGGCCGGCTGAAAAGGTAGATGGTGCATCCTCTTTGTCCACTTGTCCACTGTCCTCTATCCATATTCCTGTTCAAGGTAAGCCATTTCATCGTGTTTGATGGACAGGAGGGATGTATTTGCTTCATGAATAGTGCAGATCTATCAAGCTGCCAGTCGACCCCTGCTACACTTAGCTGACTGATTGATTTAGATGCGAGTTCCCTTGAGAGTGACAGTCTCTCATCAGTGACAGTTCATTTTCGCCTCTTTCTTTCTCTTCATCTCTCCACTCTCTTTTTACCCACCCTCGCCATATTTACCCGACCTCTTCTTGCTTCCCTCAATTTTAAATAACCTTGACCAGGAGCACCTCATTGACCTCTGTCTCGATGAAGGACGCAGACAGTCAATAAGTGCTAATGGCATGACGACTACAGATAGCAAACAACAATAGCAAACAGTGGGCTTCTTACAAGTACAATCCTGAAAATGCCATCCTACTTTTAGTGCTTTGATCACACACTGTAGTGTCCTTCTCTGTAACGCAGAGGACATTTGACCTGCAGTAATTACATTTCTGTTAAAAGCAAACCTCTGAAGCTTTCATCACTTTTGAAAATGTGAATGGGACCCCACACCATTACAGACTATTTAAATAACAAGAAGTATGAACACTACTGGTTCTGGTGAACTATTATGCAAAACAAGCACTGATGCACCATCTGCGATATGTGGGCAAGCTTTAATTGTTAATTGTAGTTATTAGTCATTTAAAAACCATTACTGTCACTTTTTTATTTCATATTTTTTGTGGAAATTGATCAAAATAGTCCTGCTCCAAAAGATAGGCCAATTTTCTGGCTAAAAATGAAAAGATATTAATGGATTAATGGATGGTTTCAGCTTCTTGAAGTGTATCCTTTATTCTTCAGCGCTCTCTTTTCCCCCCGACTGAAGATGCAGGAAAGTTCTTGAGGGCTGGAAATCGGTCTTTTCAGAGCGGGGCTCATTATTTCTCCGCCTGTCTCCCGGAGAGACTGTTGCTGTGGCGTGGTGCTGGAGGCCTAGCTGGAGGTAAATGACATTGCTTGAGCAGGTAGGCAGGCGCTCCCCAGTTTGTCCTCTTATCGGGGTGGAGGGGGGAGCGGACGATATCTGCAGCTGTGAGGAGGAGCGATGACTCACTTCCATAGTGCCCCTTATCTTATGATGAGCAGGTTACAGGTATAACATACAGTACGTCAACCTCGTGGCCGTATCCATGTGGTTTCAAGTGTGAAAGTGAGAAACATTACCAGAGACTTCAGCCATACTCCCGAACATCCCACTCGTCCTTTGAAAAGTGTCCTTGACCCTCGGCTCTGTTGGCTTTTTATCATTATGCTGTATTGTATTCACTCCCATCATGTTGGCTCAGCTCCAGACACAAAGAAAGCCTCAAGGATAAAACTAGACGTTGCTGCTGCAGGAGCATTACCATTAAAGATCCCCAATTCTTCCACCCTTTAGACATTGTCCCTCCTTTTATCTGTGGACGCCAGCTGATCCACGTGACTTCACTGCGAGAAATACCATTTTCTGATAATATAATACCTTCTCTGGTCCAGACTGGGTATCTCTTATATTCGTGTCTCTCCCCAGGAGAGTACGACATGCAGCCTCATAGTTTCTAGGCTGAATGCAGCCCTCGTCCTTATTGCTCCCTCCATATTGTGACTCCAGTGCACAGGGATGATGGACTGGGGTTGCTGTGCTGTCTGATTAAAACAGGAAGTGTAAGAAGAAGTCATTGAACCCTGCGTTTAGTCACAATGACAATTATGCCAGATTTTCCAAGACTGTCACAATATTCTGAAGTGAGCTGTCATTTACAGGATGACTTGTTACTTATTTCTTCATCTACGTTGTCAATATTCAGAGTTGACAAATTTATGTCACAGTTTTCCTCTGCTATCAATTTTCTTTCTTTTGTTCATCCTGAGGTTACAATCACTGCAATTGCAGAATCTTCAGACAGCATTCACAGACCAGCATATTTTGCCATTGGGATTTTCTGAGATTAAGAGATGAGAGGTATAAAGTGTACACTGAAACTAAAATGATAAGAATTACTGTCAGTGTAATTCCTGGCCGTGGTCACAACCTGGTTTCCACAAGAAGCAAGTCAGCACTTCTAGGAAATCTGACACATCTTACAGCTTCAGTAAAGGTTACACAGGAAGCCACAGCTACAAAGAAAAGCGTTGGTGGTGACAAAAGATTATTGGAAGTATTTCAATCCTGACATGAAACCAGTGAGTCAACGTTAACAGCTGGTCATCTCTCTTAGTTTACGTTCTTTTTCCTCTTGCTAGGAAGATGTCACTGGGTGATGTGGGCTGTCCACAACTCATCATGGATATCAACTATCGACCATTCCCTCCTCCTGTCTGGCTGACTCCTGCTCCATAAGACCTCCCTGCGTCTGAGCTGTGGCACCTGGGACCCGCAGGCTGTCGACACCATGACGCAGATGGACTACAAATACAGCCTGCTGGGCTCCGCAGTGGACGACTACCGCAAGAGGCCGTCGCTCCTGCAGGTGGACGACACGCCCATGAACTTGTTTGCAGTCCTGGAGGTGAAACGGGAGCTGCCGAGGCGCTGGAACACCCTGGGCTGCTTCCGCAAGATACGGCTCTACAGCTTCTTGTTCGGCCTGGCCGTCATGTTCCTCATCATGGCTTCGTATGTTCTGACAGGAGACAAGAAGGGCCTCCTCCTCACCCCATCACCCTACCACTTCAGCAGCCTGGTCAGCCCGGGACCATTTGCCTTCAACCTCTCCTCAGTGAAAGACTACGCACATATCAAACTGGTGGTCAAGTCCATCGCATCCAAGGTGGAGTTTCGGAGCACTCGGCAGCTCCCAGAGCTCAAGACACTGGTTAACAGTGAGCCACATGTGAGTATAGCCAAAACATATATCTGCCTTATTCCTCATTTAATGTATTCAGAGAGATCTTAAGGGCTCAAATTCAAAAGAAATTTGATTTTGCTATCAGGTCATTTGTCATAATGAATACCTCAGTGCTTTACAGTGTAAACGTTATCTCTCTATCCTAACTATAATACAAACATGGCCCAGGATGATATTGATCTCCCTTAATTGACAATCACAGATGTGTCTTGAAGCCAAATTAAATGCTGAGTGAAAAAGTGATTCAATTCAGTATTCGTGCCTACATTCTGTCTACACAGGGTTCAATAGAGCTACACCGTTGCAAATCCCCACTGGTCGCAGTTTCTAATTTAATTTATAAGCAGCCGCTTTGAAAACCTTGTGTAACACTTAATTTCATATGTCTGTACCACATTTTTTTCAGAAGCTCAAATTAATCTAACAGTCCTGTGACTTTTTCGCAGTATCTGTCTCACCTCAAAGCCTGGTTCAATTAATTGTTAATCTTAATGATAATGGCTTGTGACAGGGCTATTTGCAACATAACTAATTTCTTATTGAACCAGCTAATGAAAAGGAGAGTGTGGCCTCGGGACAATCAATACCACATCTGTGGATGGATCCGGCGTTAATTGTCCTTATAGTAGCTGCGTCTCACAGGCAGCGAGTGAGTCAAAGTAACATGGGCCTTTGTTGTGTCTGATCACCAAAAAACACTTTGAAATGTGAGTACAAAGAGACGGAAAGTCTGAAATGTGTTGCCTCACTTCTGAAGCTGAGGGTGGATCTGCTTTACTCTCCCAGGGCAGGGTGCACGTATGTTCATGCACACTGCTGTCAGAAAGTAATAGCACAGATATGCTTTTTATTTTGTATTTTTTCCAACACATTCAATATAAAATGAAACTATAAAGGTTTAAGTGTTGGTGGTGTAAACAGTAAAGGACTTGTAGGCCTTTTTAGGGCAGCTCATCAGGACTATGATCCAAAATTTAGTGTTTTTATGGCCAAAACAGTGGAATTGTCTTGACTGGTCAAGTCAATCACCTGACCTCAATCCAACTGATCGCGTATTTCAACTGCTGAGGACTAGACTGGAGGGTAAAAAACCCCAAAACAAGGGAAAGTGAAGATGGCTGCACCTCTAGAAACGGTTTCCTGCTGCACAAACCTGTCGTGAACGTGCAGTTGGATCCCACACAGATGGGGTTTTCCTACACCTGCCAAAACAGTGGCCCAAATACAAAAAAGTTTTTAAATTGTTTAAATCAGGGGCTTTCAAAGTCTGAGACTGTGAGCCTCCCCTCAGACAAAGCTTAGAAATAGGCGCCCCCTCACCACCCCTAATTTATTTGCTTAGTTCTGCGCAATTCCACGATGCCTATGGAATCATGATTATGTTATTTGGTCCCACAGATGCTCAACAATTGAGCTAAGATAGCCTAATATTGCTGTTTGATGTAGCTTCAGGCTACACCAAATAGACTGACATTTTATTCCTCATTTATTTATTTTTCTTGTTTTGTTTATTTGGGTGTATACGGGTGGAGGGAAGGAATGGGGAACATGAGGACACTCAGTGTACTGTTAAGCTTGTACGATTATCCAATAGTGCTGATTAATGTACACTCTGCAAATAAACAGATATTTAAAAAAATACATAAAAAAAGTCTTAAAGAACTTTTCTAAGTTTGTGAAAGTGAGAAAAACTGTAAAATTCCCCAAAACTAAACACTGAACTGTCTTTAATCAAACCACACACATTCAGCCTATTATATTTGATCTTTTGATAGCTAATTAAATAACTCATTTTAATTCACTGCGCCTCCACTGAAAAAGTTTGAAGCTTCCGTCACTTTGAACACCTCAGGTTTAAACAAACCTCTTCCTTTAATGCATCTGTGAAATGACTGGAATGTATCTTCCATCGTGCAGCCATAGCAATGATCAGTTCATGTACATAAGGCTTTGTCTGAAATGCTTTTATGTATCTGGGAAGTACGGCGACTCAGCAGCTTAACGCAGCCTGGCCTTTTTGCCTTTCCAGATGTTTACTGTTGTCCCCCGCAACTTCCTGCCTGGTGTCAAGAACCCCTGCTGGTATGAGGAATACACTGGGAATATCACTTCGGACCCATACATGACAAACCTGTATGCGCACTACTCAAGGCGTTTCCGGACGGTGTTTCAGCACTTGAGGAACACTTTCCGAGAACACTTGTCTCAGCGCGATGGAAAACTCTACCGCATGCGGTGCCTTCCTTATTTCTATATCATTGGCCAACCAAAGTGTGGCACAACGGACCTGTATGACAGACTGAGGCTGCACCCTGACGTCAAGTTCACCACTTTCAAAGAGCCACACTGGTGGACCCGCAAGAGGTTTGGTGAGTGAAGAAAACTATCATTTGCAGTGGTAGAGACCTCCAGGCTGGTACACAGTAATGAGAGCCCTGGAGCATTAAAAGTGTGAAATGTGACTCTCCACAGTATATCATTTTGGCAGAGGCATACCTCAGGGGGCTTCAGAAAAGCACTCAGTGACAGGCTTTTGAAGGGGTCTCAGACTTATAGACAGGCCTGTCTGGTTCTGTATCGTTTCTGGCAGCTTATTGTTAAGATGTGTGGGTAGTGGTAATTCAATTCCATCATTTCTATAGATTTTAGTAGCTAATTCAGGGGGAATGTCCTTTGGATATTGAACCATGTCAAACTGAACAATATTTCTACGTCAAATATCCCAAATCAGTCACCACAATTGTTTTCTTTTAAAATGTGAAACCTAGCTGGATGAGAGCCCTGAATGTGACACGAATTAAGTACCTCTGATGCACACAGTTCAATCTCCCAATGCAATTAAGTGAGTACTGACTATTCAAGGCTCATTTTGTGCTGTGCATGAAAATAAACTTAAACTGTTTATGTTCTACATGAGAGTTGTTAGCCCCAAATTTACAGCTCAAACGTATTTCCTGTCTGCTTTTACACCACCATCAGCCTCTTACCAGTGCAACTTCCCCATCTTGATACATAGATGGTTGAGCTCATGCGGTGACGGTGCTCATTAACGGCTCAACTAGGACTATACGCGGAAGGATCTAGACTGAATGTACTTCACCATCATCTGTGACATATATTTGTCTCTGTGGTACAAATCACTTGAAATGAACACGTCTGAAACCTCCTCACATGCTTTGAACCCACATGTGTGGGCACACCGTTTCCTGCAGTTGTTTAGCAAAGTTGAAGCTGTACTTGTTCCTTAAAACACATCCCTACACCGTGAAGTGTTTGCTTCCTTCGACTTCTAGTTCTTGTTTCATTTTAAAGCTTCCTGACTGCTCCCTCTTTGATTTTATACTCTCATTTAAAAGAGTAACAGAGCAATCAGACCTTTATTTAATTAAAAAGCAAATCATTTCATTTTACAAGGGAGCTGCTGCATATTTTACAAATTCTTAGAGGCATATTTCAGAATGTTATTTCTCTCTAGTTTTTGGGAATCTTTGCCAGTTTAGCTGCTGGAGACTTATGTTTTATCACATAATCACTGGCTTGTTTCAGTTCAGACTTCTTTTTGACACACACGACCTACTGCCACAATCCTGGCTTTCAATTGTGTGTTGTCATGGAGTTTGAACAGGTGGTGATATGCCATTTCCTCAAACAAAGAGATAAACTCTCAAACTGTGTGCGGAGAGGTAAAGGCTGCCTCACAGCAGACAGCTGGTCGCACGGCGGTTCTGTCATCTAAATGTGCGGGTGCCATCATGGGTTCCCTTCACCATGTGCATCTGTGATGTAAAAAGAACCACCACACCACCACAGATGGAATTAAAAGCCAATGTGAATCCCAATCTGGGAGTGAGACTGTATTCGGGTGATCTGTAAACCCTCTGTGCTAAACTAAACTCCAAACCTCACTTCACTTGCAGATGCTTTGTTGCATTGCTCCTTTTCCCTAATGACACAAATAAAAGTCCCCTGCAGTCTGTTCTCCCCTTAGATCGGACATGTTTTTTCAAAATCAAATGTAGTTGATAACTGTTTCCAGACTGGCAGTAACAGTCTAAAGAAGTCTAAATTTGTCTTTTATTTTGCACTAAAGAACTCGTTCAGATCATCGTTCTCAATACCTACATGCTTCTTGTTTTCTGTTACAAACCCAAAACAGCCATTAGGACTCATGAATAATGGAGAACCTTCAGCAGCTCAAGAGGCAGGCATCAGGCGTGAGAGTCAGTGTGTTTGTGTCACTAATGTGCATTTGTGAAGAAATTGTGTAAGAAAAAAAAAGTGTACAGCAGCAGTTAAACTGTAGGGCACCGATCCGTTCAAAGTCAGCTGCGATTACGAAATCGACAGCAGATTAGATAATGACTTTATCCAGAGTTGAAAGACGCCTACACACAGTGTGTAGATAATCTCAATAGTCTCATAATTCTCCTTTAAGAACAGCAGATGCACCATCTCAGAGCAGCACGAGGACTCAGTGTTTTAATGGGGATTTCTCACTGTGGATGAGCGCCATTCTGCTCAGCAGTGACTGATGCATTTTGTTTTGCCTGGAGCTATCGGTCTAAAAATTACTTAATGATGTCAATAATTTCACCCAGGGTTTTGGCGTAGTACTTGATGAGGGAGCCGGATACAGCATTGGCCCCCAATTGTTTTGAAAATTTCATCCAAATTCTCACCAGACATATCAAAGGAGGATTAACTGTCGTAGTCCTTTTGAAGTTCATCCAGTTGCTGACTATGCCCCTAATCCCTCTGAGACTCACAAACCCTAACTCGTGGATTGATCAGTCTACACGCAGTGCTTACTTTAAAGGCATGTGTTCAAGTTTGAGTTGATAATTGTTTGAACCTCATAAAGCTGCAGGGTGTGGAAGAGTTGTTTGCCTTAATTTGTCTGCCTCGTGCTTGTGTTGTCTGCAGCCTGTGATGTTGCGTAGCAGCAAATGCTGCTGTACCCCAGGGACATAGGTCCCTCTCAGTTATTGTCTCACTAACTGTCCTTTTCATCTTTGCTGAAACTTTAATTTTTTCCTTTCCATCCCTTCTAGTGTTGCACTTAGAGCTATGCGTGGGTAATCACCACTTTTCTTTTATGACATCCTTTGAGAACACTCTGAATTCAAATGGTCTTGTTTTGTATTTATTTATTTCATTCCCCTCAAGGCACCACTCATCTGCTGCAGGAAAAAGGCGATTTGATGCGATCCGCGCCACATAACTTTCTTAGAGGAATCTTAATTGAATCTTAATCAGATGCGTCTGCTGTATACAGTACTCATCAAGGAACACAGACTATTTGAAAATTGCGCGACGCTTCATTTATATATAAAAAAGCTACATGATGAAAAGAGAAGAGATAAAGCCCTGTGGCGAGACACGCCAGTGTCCCTCATGCAAGTGTAACCGTTCTGGCATAATAATGATGCGGCCTGGGTGTTTGGAGAGTTTACCAGAGTTTTCTAATCTTTCTTTCCCGCTAACTAGAGAAAGGTGTTTTACTGCGACACCATCAAAGCCTCACTGAAAGTAACAGACGCCTGAGCTACCTCATTATCCTTACACGGCATGGATACACCTAAGTCCTACCCTGAGTCTCCACAATTGCCTAGTAAATTGTAATTGCACAGCAGACCACAGCAGCTCAGATGGAAAACACATTTGTCCCGCATTTAAAGCATTGACTTGACATTTGTCCTTAATTAGAAACACTGAAAACTGAGCAGGGACAGTATTCCCTGCTGAATTTGGATTTGGATCTGAACTGGGATTTTATTAGGCCACCCTATAGTCAGGACAACACAGAAGCCCTAATAACCTCCTTTAGTGTGATCACAGAAACACATGGAGAGGATGAAAATGTGTACACACCCATCTCAGTGCTACAAATCCTACCTAAACCACGTCTAAGCTCAGTATTTGTAGCCTCGTAACAAGAAACGTAGTCTGTCTCTACTTTCTACAAAACATAAGATGTGATAACTGTTGTGTGTAAGTGCGTTTACCATGCCTGGCTCTTTCATTCACCAGGTATCATCCGTCTGAGCGAGGGCTTTCATGATAGATACCCAGTGGAAGACTACCTGGACCTGTTTGATCAGGCTGCTTATCAGATCCGGGGCAACCTCACAGCAAATGCCAGTGGAAGCCCCAGACAACCTAACATCATCATAGGTAAGAGACATGATGATGTCAATTCACATTGGTGGTAAATACTGTATAGTTACATTTAATAACAGTTACATTTGCAGTCGATTGCATTCGGTTTAAAGCGTGCCTCACAAATTAAGCTTTTGAAATGGCAAGCTTTACATCCTAAACAACTGTTAAAAGCAACTGAAAGTAAGGCGTGCAAAGGTGAAAGCCACAGGACCGCTAATGCAGAACATTTTTTGTTTATTTGGACCGTCAGTGAGCGATAATAAGCCACAGTGATCTGTCAACAAAAAGTGTTGCGTCACTGTTTGTGGTGTCTTTATAGACCTTTGGTACTTTCCATCTTATTTGTATTAAGGCATTTACAGAGTTTAAATCCCTAACTTTTAAAGTCTGCTCACATGTTTTGAAATTTGTAGTGGCAGCCTGTGGTTGCAAGTCATCTGGTTTGAGAGACTACCAGGATGTGACTTCTTATTTTTTTCATGGGGAGTTAACGGAGGAGGAGTGCTTGCTGTGTGCAGCCCATAACTGGCAGTGATGCTCCTTTCAGTTGCGTTCACATGACACTCCTGACATTTATTCTAACGCACGCCAATGCAGCGGTGTCCCGAGTCGAGACCTAAAGGATGTGTATCAAGGCTAATCCAGGCATATTTTAATGCATCGGTAGCGGATAAAATAAAGCAGATCAAATTCCGATACTTTCTTTCTTTCATGTTATCCCATTTCATCACCGTACAATTGTGAGTGGACTGTTTCTGCAGTTTAACAACTCCAACAGAGCATCTATAAATAACTTTGAACCAGGACCTTTATTTGGAAGTAGCTAGTGAAAAATAATGCGTGTCAGATTTAGTAGGATCCAGCTATTATTTCAATGTGTCAAATACACTTTTAATCAACATTTAGATACATGCAAGTATTGGATCGGACTCGGTATCAACAGATACCCAATATTAAACAGGACTCGAATCTGGATCAGAGCCAAAGAAACCTCTGTGGGACCTCGCTACTCCAATTCCTGTGGGCTTTGGAATAACGACTTGCCGAGTCTCCACCAGCCCCATGTCATTTTGTACATCGACTTTCATCCAAATCACACCGGTCTAACCTTGAGCCCAGTTTGAATTCTATTTCTAATATTAACTCTAGTCTTCACTGTAACCCAGGCAGAAAATATCAAACACAGCTTTTCACACTAAGCAAGCAAAGCAAGGCGTAATGTGAAACTCAGCAAACCTCTCAGTGGCACGCTATGACAGGAAGTTGCTCTTCAGCATCAGCCTATTCTAATAAAGCACCACTGATCTATTACAGAATGACTATCTAAAGATTAACATCTTAGCGGGACGCTAAGAGATCAAGGTACAAATGATGACTTTCTGCACATATCAAATGCAATGCGAGTGAGAAAAACTGAAAATGTGTCTTGTTTTGACTGTTATTTTTATATTTTATTTAACCTTTATTTAACCAGGAAAAAGACTCATTGAGATTAAAAATCTCTTTTTCAAGAGTGTCGTGGCCGAGACAGGCAAACATAAAACCCACATAAAACAAAACAAAAACTAAACCAGCTCCTGAAGATTCAGGCAGCTTTGCAGCTGATTCCAGGCTGAGGGAGCAGCAAATTTAAACGCTTAATCAGTCTGATAACGTGTGTTTGCTTAAGCTTGCTAATCAGATCACCAGGCAGTTTCAGTTCCTGTTGTAATCTCTACCTTCCTGTTTTTTTATCATCATGTCAGATAACAGCTTGAGCCCTCCTCCCTCTGCTGTATCATATTAGTTACTCAGGTCATGTTTCCGCTCTGTGATCTGTGTGTGGAGCGTTGGACTGACAGCACTCTGTGCAGCCAATAGCGCTTTGGCTCGGGGTGACATGGCACTTGCATGGAACTTCACTTGTAATCTCGCCTCCAATATTACAAAGCTGCTATCAAAGCAGCAGGTAGTGAGGCTGAAGCACAGAGCTGCCCCGTAGCAGCCACTCTCACTCCAGCGAGCGACTGATTTTTTTAAGCAAGCCGACGACTCAGCCCTAAAGAGAGGCTCTAACGGCTTAATAATACTGGACTTCCTTCTGTTTCACTTAGCCACTTCACTGAAGTGCCGCAGAAAGGAATCATTGTTCTTTTTGTGTCAGGACGGCAATAATATCCGCAGCGGGGTGGAGAGGTCTTACAAACCTCCGTCCTCTATCTGCATATCCTGCTCCCAGCGCCCCTGCTTCCATCTGTCTCTGTCTTTTCCTGTCATCCAAGCACAATCTCAAAGACCTGCTCAGCTGCAAAGAAAAGCTGATTTAAGTTTTCAACAATTGCCTCTTCACACTGGACTGAGCTGGTGCAGCTTAGCATGCCGCCCTGTTTTGTTTCCCTCTTTAAATAAATTACCCTTATAAGAGTGTGCCAAAGCTCTGCTCAGTATTCACACCATGCCCTGGGAGAGCCCAGCAAGGTGCAGGCCTGTGGCCAGGATCTCGGGCTTCTGACTCTCTCCGACTGCCGGCCAACACCAGAGGCACGCCGGTCTGGCTCTGCCATTTCTTAGCCCCATTACAGCTTCTCCACATGTAGCAAGATAAGCCAGGAGACCTTTAAATAGACTTGATCACAGTGGGTATCATTTTAGGCATGACAGCATTAGCAGCGATCCTGTGTCACTCTCACCGTCGTCATCCCAGAAAATAGGTCCTGGCTATCATCCCTTTCTCTGTGGAAGGGGGGCAGATAAGGCCCGTGTTGTGTTCCCTCCAAATACACATCACAGCTTCACTTCACGGATAAGAGGATAATGAAGGCACCGGCAGCCTAATGAATACTGGATATCATTTCTCAGCACATCCTGATAAAGTTTCTGCTTGTCTTAAATAGTTTGAGAAACGGCGTCCTCTGACTCGTTTTGTGCGACAGTACTGTCACAGTGTGGACTGCAGTCACTCCACAATTATGCTCACAGCTGGAGATGTAATTACTCTTGTGGGTTTTTTTATATTGTTTGTTTGTGCACTCGCTGCAGAATTACTTTCGTTATATTGACTTGCTACATGTGTGTTGGGAACATGCTGCGCCGGCTAGTTGTAGCCTTGATTCAGAGGCAATTATATAAAGGGAGTTGAAACAATCTTCTGTATATTAATGTGTCATCGTGTATTTATGATGAAATAAATTGGGGAATTGATTTTTTGAGCTTTTACTGATCATGTTAAAATAAATGAGTGAAAATCTGATTAAAAACAATAATGCAAAGCTCTAGGTGAAAATTGGATTTGCTGTGCAAACACTCAGCAGTTTAACCAGTTATTCTCTTACATCATTTGAGGGAGTCTGGAGCATAATCCATTCATTTGTGTTTTCTTGTTCCATGTAAACTAAAAGGGAAACACATGAGGACATACAATGCAGTTGAAAATTGGTTTAAACTAGAGCTGCAACTAACATTTTAATTATTGGCTGCCTCTTTTCCTGATTGATCTATTAATTCATTAATTTAGTCGTCTCTAAAATGTCAAAGCACAGTCCAAATTGTGCGTCCCAATTTCCCAGAGCCCAACACGAGGTCTTCAGATGGTTTGTTTTGCCTGACAAACAGGCTAAAACCCAACGATATTCAACAATAACAATGATAATGCAGAGAAAAGCAGCAAATCCGCACATTTGAGAAGCTGGAGCCATGAAATATTTGGCATTTTTGCTCGTATCAAAACAGTTGAAGTCTACTAATCAATTACTCTCTTGTGAAAGTCTATAAAAAACCGGAACCAATGAGCCTTGCATGCATTCCACTACACACATCAAATGCAACAGCAAAGAAAAAAAATGTGTACACACGTTTTGTTTTCTGTCTGCATGATTGGATAATTGTATGTGGTACGCCGGTCTGCGTGCACGTTTTTATTTGAATCACTGTGCGTGTGTTTTGCAGGAGAAGCCAGCGCGTCCACCATGTGGGATAACAATGCCTGGGTGTATTTCTATGACAACACCACAGATGGAGAGCCTCCCTTCCTTATACAGGACTTCATCCACGCCCTGCAGCCTGATGCCCGCTTCATCGTCATGCTCAGGGACCCGGTGGAAAGGTGGGAGGAATCTCTGTTTAGCTGCCTCCCGCTGCATATCTGCACTTAAATGCCAGTAATGATGCATGCAGATACAGTTCTGACACCCACACCGCCACCGTTGTGCCTCGATCACGGCTGTTTACACTGCACATACAGACAGATACTTTCCCTGTTTATAGGAATCAAAAGACCTATGTGGCTGTAAGATAAGTTTCATTTGGACACAAGAGGCGAGATCTTACTGCTGAACGCCTGCAAGGCACTCTGTTTAAACTGGGATCACTTCATGCTGTTAACGTTGATTTTTACTTCAGGGAATGTGTGAATATGCCAACTATAATTGCTTTTCCCTTGCTATTAAAATTTACTATGGAAATGTATTATTGATCTCCATCCATATGTGTTCTTCAGCATAGTATGGCAATCTGTTAAAACCTGTCATAAGCTGGTTTTAATGTCCACTTCATCAAATATTGCTCATTCACTTCTATGGAAACTGATTCCTCTGAGGATAGCCGATAAGTTCTTTTACCATTATTGCTTTTGCTTCCTCGGGTGATCCGCCGAGCCTTATGTACACGTCGCTTGTATGTTGTTCTGACTATATCAGCATTTCTTTTAGTTCGAAGTTCCTTGATTACTGTAAGCTACAGCAATGAGTGCCAGTGTTACTGTAGGATGTCTAGCTTTTTGATGCAAGAAAATAGGTTTAAACCGTCTGCTTCATTTAAAAATCAATCTGTATCTGTAAGTGAAAATGTCATTGCCTGTCTCATGTTTCAGTGTGTTTACAGATCATCTTTGTTGTCTTGCAGGCTCTACTCTGACTACCTTTACTTCGGTATTGCCAACAAGTCTGCAGAAGATTTCCACGAGAGGGTGTCAGAGTCGCTGCAGTTATTCGAGGGGTGCCTTACGGAGTACACAATGCGCTCCTGTGTGTACAACACTACTGTCAACAATGCAATGCCAGTGAGTGTACACTCCCTCCAGCTTAGTCTCGCGGCCCTGCAGAAGAGACCGGCTTATTAGCTGGTGTGTAGAAAGGAACAGAAAAGGAGCTAAAAAGACAGATGGAGTGAAATCCACACTTCATTAGCACATGCTAAATCTTGCAGGAGAGACCGTATGAAAAGGGATTGGCAACACTGCTGAACGACAGGGCAGCGTCCAGAGCCTCTCTTTGTACTAGAAACTAGTTTACCAGTGGTGTGAACTTCCTTCTTACTCACAAAACAGACCAAGCCTGTGTCAGCAAGTGCAGGGCCCCAGTGTTGGGCCCAGGGCCAGCTTTTCCCCACAGTGGCCTGAGGCAAACCAGGAGGAGAAGACTGGTCTTCTTTTGGCTCCCCCTCCAAGCTGCCTTATAATCGGAGGTCCTCCTCTCCAACTGCCACTGACAAGCTTTACGGCCCTCTGAGAGCACGCTCGCTTTCTGCCACTGGCCTAATTGTCCATCCACTAATATCTCCTCAGAGTTATTAGACCATGTTAAAAGCATTACAGCTGTCCTTACAGTGGTCTCTCATGCCTGTGGCTTCTCGATAAAAGTTTTAGAGCTAAGATTAATGTCTGGTGGGAAAAGAGGAATAAACACCAGCACGAGAACACAATTGGCCTTCAATGTTGTACCAAATTGATTTAACAAAAGCCTTTCAGTTTTGCTAAAGAGGCAAAAGGACACAGAGATAATTCCTTTCACAGTAACAAGGTGTTTTGTTTATGCCTACCGTTCTGCAATTAACGGTCACACGGGAATCCAAAAATCCATTTTAACAACAACAACAATAGGCTACATCCAAATGCTCTGGTGAAATCTCACAAAAGATTAGTAATCATTTTTTTGGGGGGGGGGATGAATTTTGTACAAAATGCCAAAAACATATTGTTAAGTAAATATAAGTTCATCAGCCAGCTGATGATTGTCATTTTTGCCTGAAAGATTACGATAAATGGATCACAATAATGAGTTTATACAAAATAGCAATCATGTAGGAGTGGTGATGCACGTTTCTGATTCTAGAGGAAGCTCCATCTTCACTCAGATCCCGCAACCACTCACCCCTCGTGTTATCGTACCCACTCGGTGCCTAGCACTGTTAAGATAAAAGAGAAAGCTTGGTGAAATTCCCTCCCTCCCTTTGTTCATTACCTTAAAAGAAATCTAACCACACATGCACCACCGTGTCCCTCTGCTGAGGAGCACGTTTGTTGAACAGAGCTCGCGATCGATCAATTCTCCTGTTTTGTGTCCACAGGTCAGATTGCAAGTTGGCCTGTACATTGTGTACTTAATGGACTGGCTGACCGTCTTCAGCAGGGAACAGATTCTGGTCCTGAGGTTGGAAGACCATGCCTCTAATAGGAAATACACAATGCACAAAGTCTTTGATTTCCTTAACCTGGGTGAGTAAGCAACATATGACCTTGTGTGTAATCAGTTGACTCTGATCAATACAATACATTATACAACAACAGATCACTGAAGACAAGCAGGGATATATAATGTTAAATGCATGTTTCTGACTGTGGATGCACCCATCTGAAACGGATGCACTTGCCCATACAGAATGCTGGTGTATGAAAAGATCCACTTGCTGTTTAGCCCCAAACAGTTTCACACAGTGGGAGAGACAGATTTGAGAAGTTGGAAAAGGAAAATCGGATCAGCATGTGCTATCGGCCAGAAGCCTTTGTTGGCCAAAACCAACAAAATCAAGACATCAGCCAGCCACGGGTGTCTGCATGTAGAGATAAATCTATTCTCAAGGACGATAATGAGGGTTTTCTGCTGCTGTCTGCCATGTTAACAAAGAGCAGTGCATGTATTGCATTAGAACGTTCTGTTGATTTTTAAGAACTTAAGTCGTGTAAAGCTTGCTAGCTTAGAAAAGAAAATCCAATTTCCTTAAGATACAGTTCTGAACTTTCTTACACCTTTCACACTATCAAAAGGTGCCAAACTTTCCTTGGGCTACTCAGTAGACTGCTGTTAGTAACATGCCAGTTTATATGTGCGACAGTCAAATACAGTTTTGCCCTGTAGTCTGGAAGCCCCTTTACTTCCGTCTCACTGGTTCATCCCACCGTTTAATTGCCCCAAAGCTCAGACTTGGCTCTTCAAAGAGCTGCCAACACCGGCCAAGGTGCGATAACCTCCCAGAGCAGCAAATCTTCTGCTCAGAGTGCTGCTGATGCACAGTGACATTTCAGTCCTTTATATTTTGTTCCATTTGTTTAGTGCTGCGGCAAAATCTGAAGTGGCCCAGAACAAAGGGGACGTGAAAAAAGAGTTTGTGTGTGTGTCTGTGTGTGTGTGTGTGTGTGTGTGTGTGTGTGTGTGATCTACAGGACCACTGACAAAAGAAAGAGAGTCAGACATCACAAGAAGCCCAGCGTCAAACACCAGGAGGCCGGCTGACAAAAACCTGGGGCCCATGCTGCCCATCACTAAGGAGATCCTGCAGGATTTCTACATGCCGTTCAACGAGAAATTGGCCAAAGTGCTGCGGAATGACTCCTTCCTCTGGGAGAACTCTAGACTCTGAACAATCCACCTCCCTTTTAGAAAGAAGCGAACCACTGATGTGTCAGCCAGCTCATTCGTTTGACCTTCATCTCTCTCAAGTGCCCATGAAAATCAATGTTTTTTTAAAAAAACAAAACAAATTAAATTATTTTTTAAGTTATAAAAGCAGAGTTGAATCAAAGACAGAAAATAGCACAAGAGAGTGTGGTGATATTGTGTGTGAGTGAGAGAGAGTGTGAGTGAGTGAATACAGGAGAGACAGAGATGTTGGTAGGTATTTTTCTTTTTTTAGATGTACAAAATTAAATCGTGAATTCAACGATAAAACAGAGTCCTGTGTTGTCAATTTAAGTTTGGTTTGACTAATTAAGAGATCATCTGCTCCACAAAACTGAAAAGATGAGACTTACTGCAATAGTTGTCATCCTTTGGACAGCTGGAATACATCCAAACAGATAAAATAGTCCCCCTAAGTGTTATATACTGTAGTGAGATCAAGCTGAAAAGAATCATCCGTAATCAGAGCACAAGTGAAACAACACCACCCTCTACTGGATACCACATGCAGTCACACTTTTTAAATTGCCCCCATCCAACTCGATTGCAGTTCATACTAATAGTAGCAGTTCAAAGACTCCTATGGAATAAATGCTGTCAGACAGCGATGTACTGTATTTGGAAATGAAATGAGCCTAAAGAAAATCTAAATGACGAATATCTTTTTCCATTTGAAGTTGAGCGAAGTCAGTTTGACAGGCAGCCATGTAATTACTCTGATCAAGCCTTCATTACAATTTCCCCTCCTCCCGTTGACGGGCTGTCACAAATACTGAATATTTGCCAATTAGTTAGGAGACTGAATTAAACCGCTTGTGATTGGATTTGAGGCTAAACTACTGTAAATCTGGCAAATTCAATTACCTACTGAAACAGACTTTTTAACTTCTTAGAAATTGACACAGCCGCCCAGGAGTAAAAGATAACTCTTAACAAATCAACAGAAATGTCATCTGTTTGCAAAAAAGCCCTGTCAAGCACTGCTGGACAATTGAAATTATGATAATATGATATTGAAATACTGCTATGTGCTGAAGTTGGAACATACCCATTCTCTACAGCAGGTGGCGAACAATACTTACCAATATACAGCTGCAACTTGCACTTAAGGTACATAGTAAATTACCAGCAGCAGTAAAATAAGAACACATCTCTTATCATCAACATCAACCTATATTTTCTGGCAGCCCCTAAGCCTTCCTCCCCAAGACAAACTGACCCAAATACCACAGCAAAATCTCCATAAGTAAGAGGAAACCTGCAATCACACAGATTTATTGAGCAACATGAGATCCCATTCCTCTAGTGCGTGTTCAAGAGGCAATGCAGCGGCTACACGCTACAATCTCAAAATGCAAGCAGCTTTGACTACTTTGACTACTTCCTTCTCACTGAAATCAAGACAGACGAAGGGGGGGGCAATTGACATTCATTTAAAAAATGAAATAATTTGCATATTTTGAGTTGGATGAAAATCTGGCTGAAGAGGTTCCGCTTCAATGGGAGCTTCCAACCACCTTCAGTTTCTTTGGAAGTCACAAATATTACCAAATGACAATGTGTTTTCAGTTGTGGATTGAGATGCATAAATTTTATATACATCAATATGCAAAACCATGGGACCTCTTGTAGCAGACAATTACCAACTTATTCTTATTAAAATTAGATAATCCATTCATGGAAATGAGCTTACGATTGGCATTTAATTGTGTTGCGTGTAGCAACAGTGTAAATCATCAAACAGCAGCTCAGCAGATTAAAGCATGATATGAAAATAATAAGGCAAATTGTCACCTAAACCCTTTGTTTTGAGTTGAAATATTCTTCTAATGCTTAGCTAAGTATGAAGTGGGTAGAGAAAATGTGGCAGTGACTACCTTTGCCCCTCTGTGTGATGAAAAGTCATGTTGAGTTTCCCTTTAAGTCTTTATTAAACAGAAATAATTATATTAATAGACTGTGTGCAAGACAACAGTCATGTTTACACCCCTATAGCTAATTTCACATCAACCTTAATTACAGTGAGCCAATAGATAGAAAACCCTGACCCTTCCTGATCCACAGTCGGCGTCCCGGCCAACCTCGGTTCCTGCTGAGCGGCAGCAGCCTCCCGTCCCCATCCAGCTGCAACCGCAAGTACCTGCCTCCTGTTTCCGTGGCTACCCTGGCTCACCAGCCAGACTCCCTTTCTGACCTCCAACTTTGTTTCCAACTTCCAGTGCGGTTCGTCTTTGTCGCCTTGCCTGAAGAGTGGCTCCCATAGACATGTCTGCCCTGCCTCCAGGCTGTCCGCCTGAAGTTTCCTGCACTGTCCCTGTCCTTCAGCTCCCAGGTCTTTAGCCCCGATAGATCTTTATTCCTTCCCCTGCCTCCGGTACTTTGCACCTCATGACAAACATCAGTATAAATAAACAGCATGAAAACATCTCAACCCAACAAACCAAAAGATAACAAGTTCAGCCATTATAAGTAGTCTAAATAATGAATAGGCTAATAACAGCAAATTAAAATACTTCACATAAATATATGGCAGCAACATACAAGCAGGAATTAGCAGCTAGGAAACAAACAGAAAGCAGGAAGCACAATTGCACCAACTGACCAGAGTCCAGACATCCAGTAATCTCAGAATTTCTGTACAGATGAATACTATTTAATTCTCACTTTAACAACAAAAAACATGAGGGGCTGCTGGGTACAAATCCTATTAAACAGCAGTGATTGATCAGTGATATCAGCACTAGAAAACTTGCTGTAAGTTACTGCCACCTCTGTCGTCCTTGTTGCTGTGTGGATCCTCCATGCTTGAAAGAAGATGCCGGCAGCATGCTGATGGAAGCCCTGAATCTGTAACATGGAGGCAGGGGGGTTTCAGGTCACATTTATGGGATTCAGAACAGGACGTTGGACGTGGGCTAGGAGAAACTTTGTCCCCGGGTCCATTTCTCCTCTGTCAGTTTGGATAAGCTTTGAATCAGGGCTTTAGCAAGAGAGGCCTCTCTCTCAATGCCTTTCCCACCACTTTTATTTTCACTCCTCATCAAGGCTCTTTTAACTCCTCTGCTCTTCCTTCTCATGGTACTTTATCCCACTGGCAGATTTAACTTTAATGAATTTCCGTTGTGGTGTGGGACTGGGTCTAAGATGTCGATGATTTGTGGAGAGTTTCTTGACATAACACGAGAGAAAGATCTGGATAAACACATTTATGCAACAAACGGATTTGCAATCCATCACACTGATTGAGGGCTGTGATTGTCTGCCAGTTATATTTCAAGAGGCTGTGTGTAAGGCCCAGTCATGCCCGCTGATGATGGCATGAGCAAGGAATGCAGGAAACAACAAACTGTAGTCTCCATTGGGTGAGATTTGATGGAAATGAGCAACACAGTGATTATTCTCTTTTACACTGCACACAGTAATCCAAAAGTAAGATGAGGATATTAAACTGAGTCCTGGAAGTTCTCTTTCCTGGCATTTGTAGGATATTAAGGGTTCAGCCCAAAACATCTGTTTGTGATATACAGTGCTATGCAGTTTTTTATCTCTTTTGGAGAGATATTGTAGAAACTGAAATGGTCCCTGGCAATGCTAGTGATTACTGATTGCCCTGCTTATTTCTTCACAGTCTACTAAGCTACGTTAAGACACTATTGTGATGGCACTGTCAAACAGCTTGCATTTCCCATGCTCTTGCAAAGATTGTTGCCCAGGCTCTTTGAAAACTTTCTGTTTTGGTCATCTATACCTCCAAAGTCAAGGGAAGCCAAAATCTTTAGAAATATCTTAAACCTCAAGAACTCCTTTTCATGAATGTTTGCACCCTAATTATTTGTCCCAATGGTTCTGTTTAGTGCCGGTAAGTCTCCAGTTGGCTGAATTGAATCTATTTTTACCAGACCCAATCCTGTAACAATAGAGGATGTGTTAAAACAGATGTTTCTTTGTGTTTTTTTTTGTCATCCCAGGCCTGTTGTTCCCTTGCAGTTGTGTCATTGTTCAATGAGGTTCAATGGATCCTGGGTCATTGCTCCACATTAGCTCTCACCTCAGACTCCAGCCAAGCATTTCCCAACAGGGTCAGTAGAGAATTGTAATGTGGTTACATCTGTGTCTGGGCGGACCATCGCCTTGCAGCAGTTAAACTGCCAGATGTCATTCAGGGTGCCTTTAGAGTGTGCACCACTGCTTTGCTTTACTGTCAATATCCCCAACACAGCTATATTATCAAATCCTTGATGATACACTGAAGAAACCCTTGGTGTTTTAGAGATTAATAACACTTTCATTTTGTCATCAGTGTTCCAGCAAAGTGTGATTTCTAGAAGAAAAAGACAAATTGACAGAGAAGACACAACAGCTAAATGTTGTTTCAACCTTTATTATATTTGATTTTGCTCATATGCAAATACAAGAAATTCAAATTAATAACTGTCACTGTTATTCGATGCAAACATCTGGCCTGTTTCATTCGCATCCAACTGGAACCTGTCCCAGCAGCCGTGAATGTGGACAAAGAAGTGGAAACACAGGTGTTCAGGAAGGGAGCGTATTCAGGGAAGGAACTGAGGGCGGCTATGCTGAAACGCATCGGGATCCAGGCTGACGCTGACATTGTTACAGAGCAGCTTGAGGTCTAAGTGTGTGATAAATAGATAAAGAGTGTTTTCAGCACCCAAAGGTCTCCAAAGGGGAGACATTCTCAGCAACCTCTCCAAACAACAATAAATTCTCCCAAATTGTAGGACTATGACAAATGTAATCGCTTCTGCATGCTTCATAAAGTACAGTTAGAACTGGACAGAGCCAGTGCTGAAAGTAGAACACCGTAAGTACGAGTGTAAAAGACAGATGTCCAAAGAACTTTCTGTCTCCACTGTCCTGAATAAACAGCTCCCTTTGCACTTTCACATGTTATTATCCACATATCAGGTAAAACATTTGCTTTAGAAATTTAGTTAAAGTTACTTTTACATATTATTGATGTAAAAGTATTATTATGTCTGGCCACTAGGGGGCAGCGGAAACAAGCTGTAAACGCCACACTGCATTGTCAAATTTTTTTGTTTAACTTGTAGCTTATTTACGCATCTAGCAGATACGTATCAACGTTAGCTTCATTTGGAGTCATGTTTCGGGCCACAAAGTCCAATATCCACTCTGCTTTTTGCTCTGTTTGGCTCTCCACCAACTCCTGAGGGAAATATGTGGCTCTTTAGCTGCTAAATGCTCCACCATGTTAGCTAGTTGCTAACTTTGTCTGCTGCTAAATGCGCAGAAGAGCGGGTGATAATTCACTATAATAATCACTACAAGTGACCCCTTTTGCATACATATAGACATTTGATTCATTGTTAATATCAAATTATTGATTATAGCAGCTTTAATATGTAGAGTTTTTGGGAATAAGAGAAAAGGTCCCGTCCTGTGAGGGCCACTGGCTTCCAAATTCATCTCTTTTTACACTAGTGTACATCATTTTGCACAAGCCAGAAAATCTGTGGCCACAGGTGACCGTAAAGCGGTCATAGGTTCCACTTCATAAATCTCAAACAGCTTCTCTCTAAATATCATACAGTAATTCATCACTGGCTGTACTGAGGGATTTCTCTCTTTAGTAGAAATCATTCCAGGTACAGTCATTTCACAAAATATCAGGTCTGACAATGCTTTGATTCTGTATGTGGTCATTACAAAACCAAAAGAAAGAAAAACATCTCTGCACTAATCAGTATCACATATAAAACGTCTGCAAAAACAACACCTAATGAAACTGGATCGACTGAACCTGGTTCAAATCAAATGAAAGAGAGAAAGGTGTAATATTTGATATCTGATCCTGACCTTCTATTTGTAAAATCTGCTTCTGTTTTAAACACCATGAAAGAAATATTACCACCTGACCACCTGTTTGTGGTGTGATTCTGCTATTTTAATCAAGTGACAGCATTGGATATATTGACTGTAATCACACCGATTTAAAAAAATGGCTTGTATCTTTCACTTGAAAGGCAAAACTGGTCGGGGTCACTGAGTTCCAAGAAGGATACCAGAAAAACATAAGCTGACACAGACCTCAAGACTCAAAGCATACTGCTCTGCATGTGTGCCGGTCTAGCAAATTGACCATCGCCACGTTTCACATAGTTTCCATGGACACAGGAGAAATATTGCTAAGATCCAACACCGGCTTTTTACCTTCTTCTCTGATCATACAGTCATCAAAAACGGTCACAGCTACAATTGAGCCAGGTTTGGAAGTGTATACAACCAGAAGTTTGCATAAATAGATTTTGAATGTGTTTAAAAATCCATAAAATTGCAAAGAATGTGCTGTGACATGCCTCTCAAGCCTCAAAATAAAAATCTAGTTTCAATCCAATTTCCTCCTTCAAATTCCTTGTTTATGTAATTTATTCAAATGTGCATAGCACCAATATTAAATTCAAACGCGCACAGCACCAATGTCATCTTTGTGGAGGGATTCGACACATCTTTCAGTTTAAGGTGAACCAAGATTATGCTTGCAGATTTAGTTTCCCTGCCTGTCTGAATATCAGTAACACCAGCAGTTGAGATTCATCCATAATGAAATGCACATGCTTTAAAGTAATAAATCCATGGTTGTAAAAATGCCACGTTTTGGATCTATAAATGTGTCACATTACATTTTGGTCGACATGTAAATAAATAAATAAGTTTGTCCCTGTCAAGCAGGGGTGTACCTGTTTGTCCTCACTGAACTCTCAACATTAGAATTCATTAGAAATATTGGCCAGTTTGACACACTCAAGGTTGCATTTGATGGATGATCACAAAATGTGTTTGCATGCATACATTTACATCTGTTTACATAATATGTGACATTACACACCTTAATCAGATTCTCCCCTCACGCAAAAAGTTAACTAACTACGTGTTGTTTGCCATATTCATGCTGGACAATACAGAAACATACATTATTCTTTCCATCCCCAGATTCTCCATCTCAAGCCAGTCCCCCTTTTCATCAATTACAATGTGCCAAAGCAGCAGCAGGGAGGAATTTGCCACTGAGCCTCTAACCTGTCACTCTGAGCACTGACGTCCAATTAATGAGAATTCAGCCGGGGATTTTCCCCCTCCTAAGAGATTAGGGAGAGAGGCAGGAGCCATCACTCTCCCACCTTGGGTGTTCTTCTCTAAGAAAGACAGCTATTGTCACAACATCCCTGCCTCAAGCTGCTCTGCTGCACAGCACGATAAGCAGCTGTTTGATCTGCCTGCTTCAGACCATAGCAGGTACTTTAATGCAGATGTCCTGGCTGTTTCAGGCAGAAGGTTTAGGAAATCATTTCATGCTTTAATAAATGTTGACTGTGTCTAAGTAACTGCTAAACTACAGTACTTACATTCTGTGAAAGCCAGGTGGGTGGTGGCATAGATCACTCTAGCAGCCAGTGGAAGATAAATATGGTCCATATATAGGGTTTCTCTTAGCTGTACAGTTTGGGGTTTTTATTTAGTTTTGAAAGTTGTCGCATTCTCAGTAAGGTTTTTAAATCCCTCTCTAACATGCACTATTAACCACTGTATAGATACTAATAGCATTCTGGTTGCTGCAGGAATTTAAGGTGAATGTAGCAAAGTAATGTATGACTGTATCACTGCTGGATTTTGTAAACATTTCCGCAACAGAACGTATTTGAGAATGATCCTGGTTAAACTGCACTTCTTAAAAATGCATTGCATCACAGAACTCATTCAGTCCTAAAGCCACAACACAATTGCAAATGCAGACAAATCTGTCACATTGCTATCTTCAAATGGTGGAGAACATACAGAAAGACGCTTGTGTTCAGGTGCTGTTTTAGAAGCCCTTTGCCATGCCATAAAATAATCACTCCTGTAATGTCAGAATTGTCTCCGGAGGCATCGCAGCTACTGTGTAGTCATGCACTCAGAAAACCCTGACACTCTCAGAGTAACGGTTGATTTAAGGTGTGTAGGCAGGGAGGATATTTCGTGTCTCAAAGCCTTTGAGGTAAAATGCTACAGCTCTCTTGGATGCCTTCCCTCCATCCGTTTCCTCCCTCCTTCTTCATCCCAGCCAATTTAAGATGGGTGTAGTCTCGATGAGGAGTGGGCGAACAGTGAATATTGCTGGCGAAAGACTGTGCCAGCCGAGCATGGAGTCTTCCAGCCTCGAGCTGTCCACCCACTCCAGATCCTGTTCTTCAGTGATTAGCCTGCAGGCTCCTTTAGCCACCATTCAGAAGCGTTCTCAGTCTCAGGTGTAAAAGTCTGATTTCAATACAACCTTTTGGGACTTTTCTGTATGCAAAGTTTATCCACATTGGTTTTGTGCAATGAACCCATGCATTTAAATTGGGCAGTGTCCAGGCAGGGCACCGGGCTTGTTAAGGGATTATTATCTTTGCCTTAGTTGGCCTTGCCTCAGGTTGATAAAATGTCAAAAGCTGTACTTATTAGTTGTGAGAATGCTCCATGAAATCCCGCTTCTCCTTATGACTAAATCTTTTAAGCCCAAGGCTAGACATTTCTCTGCTTAGCAATAACTCCAAATACTTCTTAAATTCCACAGATAACACTTTGGAATCCTTGTGATGAAATCTTTTTTTATTTTATTTGACAATTTAACTTAATTTAAGATAAATCTTTGTAGCTGACAAAATATGGTTTGAATCAGGAGTGTGTAAGTTTGATTGCTCACTTTGGGAATGTGTGATCAGCTGCTGTAGCCATGGTTGTGCTTATGTGTGTGTGTGTGTGTGTGTGTGTGAGAGAGAGAGAGAGAGAGAGAGAGAGAGAGAGGGATAAAAGGAGAGAGAGCTTCATGAGGAACAGACAGTGCTGATGTGATGAGTTGTGACACACGTGGCATCGCTCCATCCCTGCGTTGGAACATGCCTGGACGCTCCACTGAGAGTTTTTTCGGGTTGCACTTCAGCCGCTTGATAATGTGTAAATTACTGCAGAGCCCAAACAGGTCTCGGCTGAAACAAGAACGGCAAATGAGTCAGCTTGAAGAGGAACAACAAGTTAATTATCTTTCCCAGTATAGGGATATCATGTGGTGTTAGCTGACATTCAACGTGATAAATGCACTTTTACTAAACTCCAACAGCTGCACACCCAGTGTGATCTACTGTTCAAACTGAAAAGGGCAGATGACTGCTACTGTTTGTTTGGGAATGCATATTTTGTCCCAATTTGGACTGACACAAACCCTTACATGGATCAGGAAATGTGCATCAGCTTCTCCTTCGGACACACAGAATTGCAAACTGGTTAAGAGCTGTTTCTCCCCGAGTTGATTCCCCCGCAGGCAGGAAGAAACTTTCCTCTGGTTAAAGCTGCGCCTGACAGAGTGGGAGGAGATGGATATGAAAGCAGATCCTGAATGTGTCAATATACGTTTCCCAGAGAGATTGCTATCCATATTTCACCTCTACCCACACCAATAGAATGACTGTGCATTGTGTCAGCAGCCTGGACTGGTTTGAATCTAACAGAGAAAATGAAAAAACGGCTTCTTTTTGAGTCACCTGCCAGCATCTGAAGGAGAGAACTGTGTGGTCTGTCTCCCTGCCTCTTCCCTCTCCTCTCCCTCACTCCTGCTCTCTGTGTTTCTCCCTCCCTCACTGCATTTTTCCCAGGCTGAGGCGTCCATGGACCCTCTGGCTCCGCTGCTTTCGTCAGTGACTTGGAGCGCTCTGAGAACTTTGTGAACTCTCCGTGTTGGAGTTTGAAGGCAGAGGAAGGGGAGCAGTTGATGGGACGCAGCCCGGCAGCAGCAGCAGCAGGCTCCTCTGGAGACAGCATCAGGACTCTCAGCTGAAGATTATCCCCCGGGTCATGGCAAAACAGCGCCTCAGCCTCCTAACCCCCCTGGCTCTGCTGGGACTCCTCGTTGGGTTTGCAGACCTCAGCCATGGCTCTGCCGGTGAAGACGAGGATTACTACATGCAGGAGCTGCTGACAAGAGATCAGTATAACCAGGTCCAAATGCTGGAGAAGCCTTTGGCCTTGATACCTGACAGGCATGAGCGCCCCGGCCAAAACCCTGGCAAGAAAGTGCCCAAGGCAAAGGCAGACAACAGCAGGCAGGTGGATAAAAGCACAGCTGATGCAAAATCAGGTAAAAGAACTGCCATCTTTTACAAGGACAACTTGAGAAAGTGTTACTTTTCTTATGGGTTCAGTCTCAAGCTCTCTTTGTATCCGTATACAGTCGTAAAACTTAATTCCTGCTCTGGAAATCCTTCACAAAATCATCTTATCAACCAGCAATAGTGATTTTTAAAAACCATTATTGTGACAGTAAAGTTTTGAGTGGCCGCAACATCCAAGCTAGAAAACAGGACAGTTCTGATGAAACTACTTAACGTTATGAGTCAGTGTTGCCACTAGATGACAGTGTATGGCTAATCACTTGAGCTTTTTAAGGCAGGTTGTTAATAATATCTCAATAAAATAAACACGACAGCATTGTATGTATACTAAAGGTATGGATATGCTTTGGCATTAGATACTAAAAAAAACAACACCTGGTTCTGTGGCTTTTTTGTTTTTGTATTTAGAAAGTTACAGTTTAATTGCTTTTTCTCAAAGCCAGCTAACGTGCCACAGACTCTAACGCTGTTTGCTGAGGTCAAACAGAAGGTTTGAGGGACTTCAGAGGAGCAGCTGAATTCGATACACATTGAGATGGATGTGCAGAGAAAAAAACAACAATGACCTCCACAGGTAGTCCTCCTCCTCCTCCTCCTCACTCCCTCGTACACATCGATCACAGCCATGTTTCTGTGTGGCCTCTGCACGACAGCAGGCTTAACAGCCTCTCACACACAGCAGAGGTCAGGACTGCATTGCATGTAGGAGCCACAACACGTGAAATCCACGTTTTACCCCAAAAGCAGTGAGACGCAGCAGTGCCGCCCTGTTCATATCGACACAGCCCAGAGCTCTCTGTATGGAACTCACAAGCACATGCGGTAGCAGGTTTGTTGGTATGTTTGAGATCCTGCCAGGTGATTGGAGGACAGGAACAGGCGTGAGGCTTTTCGGTTGGTTGGTGGCAGATAATTTAGAGCAGCTGTGTGGACAGTGACCTCATGTTTCAGGCATCTGGCTTCACGTGTCTCAGCAGGGATACCTGCTGCCAGGTGGGACTAGAGAAGGAATACGATAACAGCGAAGCGTGCAAAAGACACTGCTTCTCTATCACACTGCATCGTATTAATAAGACAAACAGTTGATTTTATAGGCTCATGAATACCGACTGCAAGGCTTTTTAATGAAAACGTATTTGCAACGTGACACAAAAAGTGGACAACAAATGAATGCTTATGGCGCTCTGTGTATGCTGCACACAAATAGGCAATTTACACATCACATCCAATATGAAAAGCCTTGTATCTCTAAATTGGGGATATGTTTCATCTCACTTCAAAATCTTAATTTTTTCAACTTTATTTCATGGTGAGACTTGAATTTAAAATATTTGAAATGTTCGTTCATTCCAAAAGTGAACATGTTCTCAAATGTTAAAGCACCCATCATTTAAAACTCAACATTTTTTTACTTGTTGCGTTACATGAATATTGCCTCACCAACGTCTAAATGATCATATCTCAGAGCCTTCTATATCCGTTACGCTGAACCACATATGCAGCTCGGAGCAGTGTTGGGGATTTAACCTGTCCCCAGAATGAGACGAGGATAAAGACTTTCAGATGTGAGAAGGATTGTTATCACATGGTGCCTATCCTGACCTGACACTCGGTCAAATAAATAGTGCATGCCTCACTTCCATCTTCAGATCCCGCAATGTGACTCCCTGCCCCCATTCTGCCTCTTGTACACTGGTCTTCCATGACTGATTTGAACCTTGAGGCAGTAATCTAATAAACGGTATCACTGTATTAAAGACCTTAAATGAGAGTGCAAAAGGTAGCAGTGGCTAACTGTAATCGAATGTAAGCAGCACAAGGTTTAAAAGGTTTCTCTTTGTTTGTTCTATCCTGAATCTATCCATATGTGTAGGACTGAATCCAGCCAGTTTTTTTCTGTGTCAACACTATTGCTTTTCCCTCTCTGTGTTACCAACAATGAATCAGCAGTTTTGAAGGTGATTCGATCTGTCAAAGCCCCTTTTAAAAAGTGTAGACGTTTTTATCTGTTCCTGTATTAATGTCACTTCCTTCCTTAGTGAAAGCAGCCAACAAAAAGGCTGAGAAGAACAAGAAGAGCAGCCTGAAAACACCCAACAGCATCTCAGAAGGAGAAGGACAATACAGCTCGATAAAAGAGGGTGAGTGAACAACCCGATGTCACTCTCACTTGTTATGGGAAATTCATGATCTTCTGAAAATTCATCTCTGCAGGGATGATTTTTTTCTCTTTCGGATGGGAAAAAAAAGGAAACAAACTCTGTCAGGGATGACAAATATTTTGGAAAGAGGAAGAGTTTTAAGAGCGCACATTTTCCCTGAGAGGAAAAGTCTGGCAATATAAGAAGAAATGTAATGAAGCCACAGAGGCACTGATGTCCTCTTTGCCTATGAAGCATTGTGTTTGGTTTCCATGGATCACAGTATATTTGCTAAACTGAAGCCAGGATGCCCCAGTAGCCTGCCTGTCATGTTGATGACAGATTAAACTCGCTCGGCTGAAAGCACGATTCGGGGCAAAGCACATGTGCTTTGACCTCAGACTTTCCACAGCTCTGAACGTGCTGATATTGCCCTTATTAGACTTATTTACACAGTGTCAGACATTTCTAGCATAACGGAAAGCTGTGTTTAATAACGCCGGGAGGTTGAGAGTGGCCAACTGTGAACCTACCGAGACAGACAGAAAGGCTGCCATTTTTAATTTGGCGCCTGGGAATGGGAGTAGAACGTTGGTTGTTGGAAAATGGGAACTCCATGCCGACACGCCTGGCACAGAGACCTGGAAGGCTCAGGCTCTCAAAATCATGTTTTTACGGCTAAAACTGTGACTCAACAGCAGTCTGTCTTCCGAATTTGTTCCAAAGCGTCTCCAGGTAGCAGGAGCTTAATCAGGGTCACACATTTGAGGGCTTCAACAATGTAAAATTCATTACACTTTCTATACATCAAGAACTTCATTATTCAGCTTTTGTTTCCCCTCAATTTTTTGGAGGTTTAGCAGAAACTCCACACATACCAAAACAATGGGGAATTAATCAAACGGGGGTCTAAGACCAGCAGGGATATTCAGCGTTTTATTCAGCAGATGTTTCAGCGACTCATTCAGCTCATTAACATCAGACATAATAGGAATGTGTTGAAACAAGATGTTTCCGCTCAGATATCACAGCTTGTCACATGTGCTCAGTCGAGCTGCCGAGTTTGATCAAACGCTGTTGAGTTTTTGAAAGATTGGGCTGTTGAAAAGTTGTATCATAGCGCAGCTGATGATGTGCAACAATGATTCGGGGTCGAGTCTGTCACAACGATGACTAAAGGATGATTAAATTATTTTTCGTATGAACTCATAATCAATAATATACACCGTTGCTCAATTAAATACACTGAGGAGATTTGCTGTTACAGCCTTTCCTGGTCTGGAATGGCCAGTAGCTTGTGGTGGCTAATGTTAGCTAATGTTTTTTTTAATAAGTTCGACTTTAAGAGTCTTCTCTACTTGTGCTACTGTTACACTATTTTGTAGAATGTCACAGATAAAATGTAAGAAATTTGTATTATAAACTGAAAACTGTTTGAATATGGATACCAATTAATTCAAATGAAAGTTGTTCACTGGGCACATTCGCCAAAAAGGTTTTTCATACTTCTATGATTTTGGGTGACATGGAAATCCAATGTGCCGCTATGCTGTATTTGCCAATTGTGGCCACAGGGGCCGCTGTTAAGCTAAAGTTACCTTGTCTCGCTTTAATAGGACACCACATCTTTTGCTACAGTGCTCAAAGTTTTTCCTCAAGAATTCACTTTGTATAAATTAAAAAACGGCTAAAAGCTTTTTGTTTGATATCAGTTTAGAGCTTACAGTACATAAACTGTATAATAAGAATAAATCATACAGTATTTTAGTACTGTACCACCAGATGTGAAATCAGAACTTGTGACATGCATAGCCTGACTAAACTTTGATCCCAGAATTGGCCTCAGAAGTAACATGGCAAGTGGCCTAGATAGCAACACATTGACGGCCTTGACGGTCTTTTTTGTCTTTTCTATTACACAGTATTGTTGAAGCCAGATGCTGTGTTCCTGTGTGGGTTCTCTTGCGAAGGATTGCAGCAGATGGTGATAATGATTTAGGGCTTTGCAACATGGCAAGGACCCATCTATTTATTTTTTTGTCCTGTTAACCTTGATCCTTTGGGCCGCTTCAAGGGCCGGGCTGTCCCTAATATGTTGTGAATGCTCCATTCAGAAATCCTGAGGACTTACAGTATGTGTCTGATTCCAAGAGGATTTTAAATATAGACGTACAGGGTCACAAGTAGATGAACATGTGTTTTATTACTGTACAGAGTTACAGTGAATACTACACTACAGGTTTTACCAGCAGCTTCGCCTCTGGCTTGTTAAACCACTTTTATGCTTCAGTTTTACAGCAGGAATTATTTTGACCTCAATATATGTTTGCTTTGTGCACAAAACATAAATTATCTCATGCATGTGTGGATTTTGGATGTTGATCTTCTCTGTCTCTGGCTTCTCTGAAAATCCTGGTACACGTGATTGACGGCCTTCAGTGTCTCACACATATCGGGCTGCTGGAACTGTTATGCAATGCAAAGCCAGAATCCTTTATGGATCAATTATATACTTTACTGCAGAAATATATGTTCATTTGCACATATACTGTAAAAGTAAAAGTCCAGATCCACAGAAAGAAAAATCCTTTGTGGTCTTTGCGCCTGTTACCCTTCTGGGTGTTCATTTGTGAAGGCAGTCCTGGCTGTATGACAGCGACATGTGCAGCATATGCTGAATGTACAAACATACCAGTGCCCAATTGGAAATTCTTGCTCTGAAATTCTGTCACTGTGACCTGGGGAAGTCTGCAAACAGCTTGTTCTGACCCACAGAGCCATTGGGCAGCAGGTATTTCATATGTCAACCTTCATTTGCCCTTCAAACCTTCAAAAAAAGCTTATCTTGTTCTCATGCCTCTTTAAAAAAATAGTCCATCCTTCAAGTCTAAAAAAAACATAATTATAGGACACGTTCCACATAAAGATGTGTATTGTTTACATTGCATTGCATTTCTGCATGACTAAACAAGAGGCCATACTGTGCAACATGCCTACAGCAAGAAATGAAGGTCACACACTGCAGTCTGCATCACACACTGCAGTCTGCATCACACACAGCACTGAGCTTCACAGCTGCATCTCCACTTTAGGTGTCCATAGCTAACTCCATTGATTTTACATATCAGAATCAGATTAGTAGTCATAGGGAGGACTTCTCTGTGGAATCCTGAGTCTGAGAGTCAAGGAAATAACTCTGATGAGGTCACAGTGATGTCATAAAGGTTATTTCAGCAGGGCTTCGGAACTTTTAAAAAAAGAATGCCACAAAGCACCCAAATGGCCAGCAGTGGGGCATTAGTTTATTGCATTATGGGAAATGTAGGATCCAGCATTTTTGGAGCTTGTCTCACACTACAGACTGAAAGTGAGGATATCTCCAACTCTGCTGCCTTTACTTCTTTTTTAAAAATTATTTGAATCTGTGTGCCCCACAACTTTATCAAAGTGCAATTCAATATTTTTGGAGTGCTTTAAATGAAATATAGATATGTATGCAAAAGGTCTTTAAGGATGTCGCAACGTTCTTATGATTTTTATCCGTTTGTCACTTTATCCAGTATCTGTTACTATGACGGGCACCAATTCTCTCAGTCTAGCATGCATACCAGCGTTTCAGCATACAGTGGGCATGCATTATGTGAATGCAGGTGATCAGCAATATGACGATAAACCTTTGAGTAATCCAACCTTGGTATTTTCTGATCCTACAGCCTGTAGATTCACAGCATCTGAAAAAAAAAAATCTTCATCTGTTGAAGGTCCATTATGTAACAACAGCTCAAAAAACCTGTCTGACATTGAAAGATCTCCCTTTGATCAAATTATATCTCTTTATACTAATACCTTTAAACATGCTTGACAGGTCCGCAGCTGTAGCTTCTGCAATTTCCCCTTTCCTCCCTTTCATGATATTGCTATAGTGATTCCAACAATTTAATCATGTATCCAGAGTGCAATGGCACGTATATGGCTGTGATAGGTGTGCAAAATTACAAAAAGGAAGCATTCGGGGTGTACAGTCATTAATCACCCATGACACTTGACACATTTTGATACTCAAATCAGTTTAAACATCAAAGCCTCCGTCATGCTGTTAAACTGCATTTCATCCATAAAGGCTCACCTTTTGTAGTTTGATTGTCCAGGTTTTGAGAACATGTGTTGTTTATACACGTAAGTGTGCAACATTTGACACACATGAACCTATTCGTCTCTTTTCAAGGTCAATGTATGATGTGGGTCCTGCAGGTGATGAAAATCAGCTGCAAAGTAGACTTGCTCCATGAAAGACTTTCCAACTTGAGTTATTGTTGACCTTAGTGGTTGGGAGGCAGAATGAAGAAACACCAACACCTGCTTTATTATGGGCATTTCCCATTGTTAGAATGAAACTGTTCATTGTTCTCTATGGGTTGACTACATTAGGTTTTCTGTATAGAGCACCTATTATTAGATCTTCTCAGTAACAAACACAGAATGCAGCTGCTGTCTTTTCTCCTTCACACATTTGAGCTCACGGCGCAAAAATTGCTCATTACTCTTGAGTCAAGCTATCAGCAAATGAAGTGAGCCACTAACAGCTATACTGCGCAGAAAGAAATGCTCCTGGAACAATGCAACACATGATACATAACAGTACCATCACAAGCCAATTTGTCACTCTCGTTACCCAGAATGCCCTCCCATGGGACTGGAGACATTGAAGATTGATGATTTCCAGCTTCACGCTTCAACTACCAAACGCTACGGCCTTGGTGCACACAGAGGTCGTCTTAATATTCAGGTAAGATGGAAATGTAAAGCGTTGGAGTCGCTTGGGCAAGCTTACCAGAAATGTTGGGGCTCGCATAATACCCCTTGGCAATCTCACCTTACCATGGACGCTTTCATGTATTGCGGAGTCATTTTTCCACAAAGCAGCAATACAAATGAAATATGATCCAGAGATAGTATCTTTTAATTTCAGGATCAGTTTAAGTTAATATTTTAGTCCCATGGAGTCGGCTGTGATAATTGGCTCTTGCTCAGTTAGATGTGGATGACATTATCATTCTGTCTCAGCCAAAGCTAACTCAACAGAAAAAGAAATAGCGTCGCCATCAAACCAGGGGCACATCCCCAAACCCAATAAAAAGTATTGGCACTTGGGAGACGAGGTATTTCCTTTTAGTGCAAGCTGTGCTTTGAGGGTATTAGCCTGCGTACGGTCTGCAGTGAGCCTCATCTTCTGCAGGCTGCACTGTTTCGAATCCAACTGCACAATTAATGAAACGCACACTCATGCTCTTAATGCAGTCAAGACGGCAAGGCATTATGTTTCAGGAAACCAGCAAAACAAAGGATTTGTTGTTGGATTTGTGTGTGCACCGCTGTGTATGCGAGTGCCTGGCAGGGATCATAGAGGGATAGCGATAGTGTCCGTTCTAGAGAACAATTATCTGTAAATCAGGAGAAACACACAGAAAGCAGATGTTGCCTGTTGAATCGGGCCTGTGGCCAGTGGACTTGGTTTATTTCCTTTTGTAGCTGCTACAGTTTGCTTCAGTTCAGTTCTGTGATGGATTTACTTTCTTTTGATATTAGGGGATGCAATCTTGCAAGAACAAATCGGCAACTGAAATTCTAGAAGGCACTGAAATAGCACATAGCCGCTAAATTTATAATAATCGTAACAGAAATGTTCAGAAAGTTAAAACCTGTAGGATGCAGGCTATGGGATACGTGTGCCTGATTTTTTTCATTCAAGTAAGTCGTTCATGAAAAGTCCTGGGTCTGCACCTGGATTTGGATCGGCACCAAAAAGTAATCACTTGTTCCACGGCCGAGTCGTCTCCATAGTCAACTGAAATGAACACGTTTTTAGATATTCTGCTGCCTGACAGACAAACGGGAAAGAAAGCAGACTCTCCTTGGCAGAATAATTTGCAAATCTTACAAATCATTCAATGGTAAACTTAGACATGCCGTTTTGTTTTAGGAATTTGGTTCCAGGAAGCAGAACACTTTGCTTCTTATGTCTGGAACATGCTTCTCCTAGCTGCACGGAAGAACGGGTATCTTTCGTTCAGAGACGTATGTGAGCATATTCTTTCTTGTCCTTGTTTCGAGCACAGAGCCACGGGACACGTTAAGATTTAGACCCACAGAGACATTGACGTGTATATTTGCAGAACTATAATTCCAACTTAATGTCACCCAGAAATCCAGTTTTTAATGTGTAAGTGTAGATGTGTCAGGCTCTATTCTTCTGTGTTCAGATCTTTCAGTAATTAGCTGTAAGATGTAAAATACGAGTGGTGTGCTTCAAGGCCTGACTGGGATATAATGCGCTCAGCATGTACAGTGCAGAATGTCATCATAAGGTTTATGTTTGGATGAAGAGGATGAACAATGTGGCCCGTCAGTATGTGAGCGTGATGTTCACACATCTCGCTCTGAGCCAACAGCGTCAACTGGTACAGGCTTCTAGATTTGGAGAGTGTAGCATTGTGTGCATTATAATTAGTTTAACATTTTCAGCTGTTGAGCCAAGCAAGTATCAGGAATATGTGTCCTCACATTACATCAGTAAAACGTGCACTAAAATTGTAGGAATGATGGCAGATGGGAAAAAGCTCAGACTGTTTTCAGCGCTCAGCCCTGTTTCACAGATGTGTCCTGTGTTCAGTCCTGTTACCCAACTTCACCGGCTTTGTTTTTCCCTTTTTCTCTCCACATGTGATCTGGCCTAGTTTGATTGATGTAGCCTGCAACCTGTTTTATAATGTTTACAGTTGAAAATGACCAAATGAAGCTTACCCGATTCTTATCTGGCCAGCATATTTGAGATACAGGATCAAATCTAAACTTCTCAGCCTTGATGAATTTTGCATGTTTCTACATGGACATCTGGAATAAAATTATGTTCCACATGGCTGTTTCTGGCCTGCAGGCTGGCCTTTATGAAGATGACCTCTATGACGGGGCCTGGTGCGCTGGGAGAGATGACCCGCTGCAGTGGTTCGAGGTGGATGCCAGAAGGCTGACTAAGTTCACGGGGGTCATCACACAAGGCAGGAGCTCCCTCTGGTCGTGAGTAGGAACCCTGCAGATATGCACAGAGTTGCAGATGGTTGAGGATAAGGATTTTTGTGTCCAAGCTTAAAAGGATAATTGTGGGAGACTGATTTTCTGCCAGTTTTCTAAGTTGCCTAAATTCCTGGTGATATCTGAAGGTTGTTTGAAATCATTAACGTACGTTCATTTGTAGAACACCAAAGGAAACCTCTCACATAGCTTGACAAAGCAGCACATTTCATATCCATCTCTTTGAGCCAAGTCAGGTTTAATTGTTTGACTGTTTGTTGTTGAAAAGTGGGTGAAAGCATTGCACTCTGGGTACAATACTTTATTTCATTTTAGACCTATTATCCATGTAAGAAAAGGATAAAAGAGAAGAAAGATCAAATATAAGAAGAAAAGATGAAAAATAGATATATCATGCTCTGTGTTTTCTGTAAATCACATGGAACGTGCACGGATAAAGGGACATCTCAACAAGGAAATAGATTTTTGTAGCATACCATTAGATCAGCAGTTCATTTCAAGCTCAGGTTGGCATGAAGTTTGTATAAAAACAAGACTAAGAGTCTACAGACATGCTAACAGCTCAGTGCTTTGTGCTAAATGCTAACATCAGCATGCCTAAATGACCACAATGATGATACTAACATACCGAAGTTTAGCAGATACGTTTACCACATTTACGATCTTAGTTATGTGCGTTAGCATGCTATAATTAGCTAATTGGCACTAAACACAAAGTGCAATTGAGACAGATGGGACATGTGTGAGCACCAAATTTCATGACAATCCATCCAATACCTGTTGAGACATTTCACTCAAAACCACAAATGTCAACCTCATGGTGGCGCTGGAGGAAACAGGATCACAAAGACAGTAGGATTCATCCTCTGGGGTCCATTAATGTCTGTACAAACGCTGATGGCAATCTAGCCAATATTTGTTGATAAATTCTGTCTAGACCAAAGCAGTGGACCAACATTGTCCTCCACACAGCCATGTCGCTAGCATGGCTAATAGAAACCCAAACACAGTAAGTGGCCAAAAAGCTAACTACATACGGCATGAGTTTCAAAATAACTAACGGGAAGCAGACAGACAGCAAGAATTGTTCCAGAACTCTAAGTGACTTCTGGACTTTCCTTCAAAACCAACTGGAAAACTTGACTTCACAAATATAAAACAAAACAAGGTTTCTCGTCTCGTCCACATGGTGCTGAGCCGTCACTGGTGTTTTGCCCTTTTCAGAGTCTTTTCTGATCCCCTCACTGCGTGATTAAGGATTAAGGACGAGTTTGATTGATTTGAGTGCAGTCTCATTCTTTCATCTCTCTTAAAATGTCACTACATTATAGAAATAACACTGGAGAAAAGAAGATTTTGCTGCATTGAAAGCTTGTTCATTACACTCAGGTTATGGGGAAAACAGAGGGATATAAAGGGACTTTAAACGGTACCCATTTCGACACTTTAATTATATTTACAGAAAGTGTTTACTGACTGTAATATGGGATGAGTCATCCAGCTGTGTGTCGCTAACAGTGTCTGTAAAGCTTGTTAAGATATGAATTACAGTCCCATGTATATAATCTCACCTCCCACTGCCTCAGCTAATCAGTACATTAGTCTGCCGGGTCTCTTTTGAGCATGCAGACATTTTTTTAATATTGACTCTAAATTTAGAACCCGCCTACACATCCCCATCGCTTCTAATACTGTGCCAGAGTGTAAATTAGTTTGGTACTGTTATTAAGGTAAAGTAAAAATACATGCAATCATGTATAATTGTGGAGTAGCAGCTTTTCTGACATATTTACCACAAGAAGAAGACGTAGAGCCAATCATCTAATTGTTTAATGTGCCTTTTCAGAAAAGCAAATTTGGCAACTACGATGCAATAAACTGAAGGGAAAAGTATGCATTTGCATTTAACCATGTTCCTTTATTAACCAAGAAAACCAACAACATTATTCTCTGCCATCTACCTTCTCTGACTTGGCTGTGTAATAATATTTGACAACTTTTGGCTTTTGTACTGCACTTCTTAATTGGAAAGGGTGACACTGACTTCCTGAAACTGCTGTGTAGTTTGAGAGCATGGGGAGATTCTTTATCGGGCTGTGTTTGTAATTTTCCATCCAGGCCAGCACGATCTAAGGGCGCAGAAGACACCTGCCTGAGACAGAATATCTCCGCAATTAGCTCTGTAGGGCGTGTAACTGTCTGCGGTGCCAGCTCGGGGGCTTCTGTCTATAAAAGTGCTTTAATTAGCTGAACTGGGAATTCTTACCAGGCTGGACCAGCTCAGCACTGATGTCTTTATCCCGAAGCAGGGGAGTCACTGCCAGCCTACATACTGTACACACTGGGTAGTGCTCTTTCTTGCATGAAGGGACATTAACTTATCAGTCATTTTGCAGACAGATGTAAAAGAAAACCTTGTTTCACATCTCTCTGCTCTACCTGAGGTACTTCTAAAGGGCAATACCAGTGTGTTTGCAAGCTTTAACTACTCAACTACAACTCCTAAAGAGTTTTCTCTTCCAGACAAATTTGTTTCCATTTACCTCCATTCATTACAAAAAAAAATAAATAAATAAATAAATAAATAAAAAAAATAAACTACTAGACTTTTGAAACTTGCTTGATTTGTGTCACCATGGCCATAGCCAGTAAGGGTCCAAGGTATAGTATTCCAAGTCTCTAACATTTGAAAACAGCCAGTTAACCGCTCCACGTGGTATGTTTTTAAAATAATTGCAATGTAAATCCGCCCCCCCCCCCCGTTTCTAAAATCCTCAAATTTCCTGAAAAGAATATTGAGGACATAATCTACGTGCCCCCAATGGTAGCTATGGCCATGATTGTTGCATAGTAATGCAGCTTAAAATTGATTTTAAAAGTTAACTAAAAGCAAGTAAGTGTATTTTCCAATATGTCAAACTACTCCTTTAAAATTTACTGCCATTCTCAAATGTAGGGATACATTAATGCTAGAATGACTTCATCCTAACATTACTCACATAAATAACATAGTTCTAGATTTAGCCTAGTTCTATATTACGGCACACATTACCGATTTGTTCAGCTATTCAAATAAATGAATGAATAAAGTGAAATGTAACGGTAATTCAGCCTGATTATCAGGACAAAGTTTCCTGGAATTCAAAATCAAAACTTGACCCAGTTAAAGTTAAAATCATCTGCGTGACAAACTTCAATTCTGCCCACATACCAAAACTTTACTCAAGTGACGCTTGTATACGTACTGGGATAATATAAATTCTTTGACCTCCTAAACGGACTGCCACCCTGTGAAAATTAAGCATGTCTGGATGTGAACTGAGCCACATCAGTGTCGCGTTTGCATTGAATTCATCCTGATCGGATATTTCTTTCCTCCTCTCATCCCTCGATTTTCTTACGTTAACAGGAGCGATTGGGTGACCTCTTACAAGGTCATGGTGAGCAATGACAGTCACACCTGGATAACACTGAAGAATGGCTCAGAAGGCTTGGTGAGTAACCATCATGACATTTAAAACTCTCCTGGTATATATTGTGACCTCACCTGAGATTGGCAGGTGTGGGTGTAAGGAAGTATGACAAAGCACGTAGTGTTCAAACTTAAACGCAGGTATATTTCAACCTCAGTACACTATAACACAACTTCTTCACAGACGGTTGCACTTATCGCAGCCTTTTAGTCTTAGTGCCTTAGTGCCGTGTGCTCTTCGTTTGTCTTCTCTCTTCTTTAACTCACAGGGCCCACTGTCAACAACCGTCGTTTACTGCTTTAATCTTTTCCTTGGTTTCACCTTGTCACTCTGGTCTTCACACGTTCTTGAATCTTCTCGCGCTCGCTCGCTCTCATTGTTCGCTGCATGAATCTCGTCTCCACTCTCCTTTCCTGAGCACACTGCTGCTCCTTTTAAACCTCTCTCCTTGTTAACTCGGCAATCAGGCAACTCTGCTCAGCTGGGCAGCACCGGCTCCGGTGGCTGGGCAGCTGCTCATGGGTTTTGTAGTCCGTTCCTACTGCCATCCTGTTCTGTAGTCCTTCCCAGGCCGGCATGTACTTTTCATCCCTGATGCGGCCTCCCGCAACGTCACAATATCTACAAAGTAAGCAGTTATTGCCAGACTGTCAAGTTTTTGAGCTTATTATTGTTCGTGTCAACATAAGGAGTCTTGTTTTGTGTGTCCCCGACTGAGGGGAACATGATGGAAAAATTAATTCTTGCTTGAGAGCAATTTCTGAGGAACATTTAAATCTCTGCTTATTTCCAAGCTTAATGAGCTGAGAGGCAATAGTAAATACTGATGATCCTCAAGCAGATGGGAACCTCATTCTGGATTCTTATCAGAGTTGCGCCTCTTTTCTACTTGGCCACTTAATGTAATTGGATAGACAGAAACCAACTACAGGAATACCTGGCAAGACAACAAACTAAAGCAGCAAATGATTTCAGATGCATTCAGCTGTAGAATAATAACTATATTAATAATCTCAATATCAGTCAACATGCAGATCAGATTAAGAGTATATTTTTGGAGGAAAGTCATCTCCTCATTGCTCTCTACTGTGGTTCACGTACCAGCTAATGAAATTTTGGTGTAACTGTACACTCCCTTGGCTGGTGAGGTCATCGATGTGGGAGATAATGCCCCTACGGTAATGAAGTCTCCGCTACAAGCTCCCCCGCTCACCCTCTCGCCCACGTTTTATGCCAAATGCCAAACTGCACTGTTTGTCTTTCAAAATGCCAAAAGGTGCAAAGAGGAACTATAACCGTGGGTGTTAAAATTTACAATAAACTCCCAGATGGTATCAGAGTTTAATGACATTCTACAGGTGCATGAATGCGTGTTTGAGCAAGGATTATACGGACCAAACCATGTTAACCATGGGATTTCTTATATCTGCCATGTCCTTTATACATGCTGACTTTATAATTGTGCTATTGCATTTTTAGGGTGCATTTTAAGATCTAGTCAGGGACAATGATTGACAATCAGCATTCAAGGCTACCTTTTGTTCATTTACAGCTGTTGATCAAAAGGCAGCGTCCAGAAGAAATACACTAACAAATGAAATGAAAGCGCTAATATCAACTGAGGTTAACTTTATGAAAAACTCTGGTTCTTTTTTCACCATGTGGTTGTATGCGTTTGCCTCAGTAGATCTTCAGTGGCAACAGGGAAAAGGAGATCCCGGTCCGGAACATCTTCCCAGCGCCAGTGGTCGCCCGATACATTCGAATCAACCCTCGCTCTTGGTTTAGCAGTGGCAGCATCTGTATGAGAGTGGAGATCCTTGGCTGTCCTATGCCAGGTGACGGGTTTGTATAGACAAAGCAGACACGTAAATACTTCCTGCCAAATATCAGAATGATGATACAGGATTTGGTTCTTGGTCAGACAGACATAAACACAAACCTGCTCCACTTACATGTACTAGTATCTAGCCATGCAGATAATTTTGGTTTAATGTACTGAGGCCTGGAGACCATTTTAACTGGAACATTTTCTACTGAAAAAATAGTCCCAACAGAAACTTTTACGATAATCCTCAGTGCCTGGGACTTTGTTACTGGAAAGACAGGTTGCTGTTGAGTTATTAATGTGTAATTGCTGGGCGCACAACAACTTAAATTGTGTTGGGGTGGCGGCCGAAACGTCAAAGGCAGATATCTCAAAAGCCATGTCACAAAATACCAAACTTTCTGCATGGCTAGATACCAGAAAAAAAGATGTTTCTTTGTAATGTGGCTGAACTGAACTGGAGGAAAGCGCGCAGATGCTCAGCATTTATAACCTTGAGCCACCTGACATGACCGATCATTCCTTTCCTTTGCAAAAAAAGTAAATTACCTACCTTCTTCAATCTCTGAAGAGCAATAACTCTGTTTTTTGAATTCCCCACAGATCCAAATAATTATTACCACAGACGCAATGAAGTCATAACAACAGACGACTTGGACTTCAGACACCACAGCTACAAAGAAATGAGGCAGGTGAGTCACAGTGAACAGAAAACAGAAGCCTACTTACAGAGGCTCAGCTCTTATTTCATATTCAGCAAAGACGCCAGAGCACGAAGCAATAAAATATGTTGTATAACTGCGAGCCAACACCATGCAAGTTGTGTCCTTTGCAACAAAGTGGGCAACAGTAACAAATGAACCGAGTGCTTCCAGCCACACAAAAATGCATTAAGCATCTCCTGGGTTGTGTCATTACTTATTCATACTGTATAGTTGTCATGAACAGTAGGCTGTTTGTACCAAGAAGGAAGACAGCTGTATTTGTCACTGCTTACACTGTGACTGAGTGGTTGCGACGGTACAAGTGCTGTGAATCGTCTGTAATGTAGCAGCTCCCCCGTGCAACACAGTCGACTACAGATGTCCTAAACCGCTGTTGATTTACAATGAACCTATGGCTCATTGTAAATCAACAGCTTTTTCTTCCAGGTGTAACAGCCTGAGACGCTACTCCAGGAACATGAAAGTAAATTTAATGGACACTTCTTTTACCTACCTTACCTTTAGCTAACGTGTGTCACGCAGGGTGTCCAACCTGAATAGGCCTTCACAAAAGGAAGGAAGGACTATTTTTAAAACTCAGCTTTAAAAGCCTTTTCACTCTTGACATTTCTTTGCTCCATGCAGGTACCTGGTACCGTATCTCCTCCTCGTCGATGGCAGTTTAAATTGTGTGTCAGAACTTCAAAGTGGAAATAGCCCATTGTGGCTTCTCAAATAAAGTGCATGCCCCATGAGAGGAGTGAAAAGATGTCTCCTATATTGCCTCAGGACTGTCCCTTAGATCACAACTTATTGTAATGTAGTAGCCCTGGGAATACTGATATTGCCAAATTGTGGACTGTTGGACGACATTATAAAAGTAGGTGGGAAGAAAGAACATTTTCCACATTCTTGTATGCACATTACGTTGCCATTACGCTGGCACATCCCAGCCAAGATGCCTCTCTTTAATGATAACACTAGTCTCAGTAAAAAGTTACTAAAAACAAATTAAAACACAGTCCGTTCCATTTCCGTAGTTTTATTATGTTTCTATAAGGAAATGTAAGCCCTCCTAAGTGGTGATGGTAGTGTGTGTAAGAAGACCTTTAAGACAGAATGTTCTACAACGATTCTGGCAAACACAATCCAGGTCTATTTAACAAGGGAATGATGTGCTTTATTAAATTGGGAGCAAGAATTTCACTGCTGTCTTGTAATACTTTGTTTTGTGAACAAAACCAGATGTTTGCTTAAAGTTTTACTTGGTCAGAAAAGTCAAGAATCAACCCCAGACTTAATGAAAAACCCAATCACTTCAGACTGGTTGATGACTTCGGCAGCAGCTGGACGAGAGAGTAAACAGCTTTCTGACATTAATGCAGTTGCTTTACTTAACAGCCTGTTAGTCTTTTTTTCAGCTGCACTTCTTTGTGTCTCCACTCATGCACATATGGGTAAATGATACTTGTTGCTATTTTAATCAGCTCCTCTACAAGCCTGTCTTCATAATTACCTTGACTGCTTTTCACACAGCCCCTGTCACTGGCTAGTGTGTTATTGAATAAGGTCTGAGACACAACACTGGTGATATTGGTTTTGAAATTTCCAATAACATGGAGATTTCTTTGTACCAGCAGCGATTGCATAATACATAATAGTCCATCATGATACAGCTCAACCTTTCTGTGTGGATCAGTTGAAATGCAAAACTTATTTTGATAGAACTTACAGAAGAAGTTTCAGGGGGAAAACCTCCCACAGTGACTTTTCGGGGGCTCTGTAGTCACCACATTTTGATTCAAATCCTGATTGACGCATAAAGAAGTGTGACATTGTTTTCCAGTGTGAGTCACCTCAAACCAGTGAGAAAAGCACAGACAAAACAAGGAATATGGAAACTATCTCGTCAAATAACCAAAACTGCTTGAATTTGGGCAGTTTATGTAGGAGCCCATCGCTCATGGTCAGAAATTGATTTAGGAAATGGCTTTTCAGGGCCTTTAAAGATTTCAAGATAAAATAACTCATGAAAAATAGACCTTTTCAGACTTAAAATATTGACTGATTGAAAATTAATTAAATAATGAATTAATACATTTTGGACTGACCAGCATTTCCACCTTTTAGCTGATCTAGGGACAGCTAACTTTGAACTAATTTACCTGTATAAACTATTCTTTACCTTGAAAACAGCAAAGCAATCTCAACTGAAGGTCCACTTGCTCGCTTGTTCCCGAGCTTTCAGCAGATGGAGTTCGTCATGGAACATTGTTCAAACTTCTTGTTCGACTTCTCGTCCATTTTGTGACAACGCAAGATACTCTGTCTCCTGAGAGAAAGCCTCAGAACAAGTGAGTAAGTGAAGCTTCAGTTGAGACTGTTTTGTCAATGTATATACAATGAGGATGCTTAATATGCAATAATTTATTATATTTTATGAGCGTATCATAACTTTTGTGAATAAAACCTTCATCTGTGTAGTAACGTGAGGTTAAAGGTTAAAGGTACCATATTTCCTGTTAATATCTCAAATTGTAGGCTACTTCTTAAGGCCTTTACACACCAGGGACGTAATGAAAAATTGACATGAAAATGCCAAATACTCACCTGCGAATATCCAAAAGTAAACTAACCTATTCCTGCATCCGGCGGTGCTGCTCCACATGTTGTCCTTGAGTTCATTGTCTTTATAATTTTGTGTCCGTTTTGTCAAATAATACAGGGTGATGACAAACACAAACAATCAACAGGTCCAGAGTTGTGAAGTGACGTCTGTTCCGACACAACATGCTTGGTTGATGCCTCAGATATTTTAGGTCGAATTCTATACAATTTATCAATTGCTAATGCTTTTTAATTTACCTTCCACAGCTTATGAAGGTGGTTAATGAAATGTGCCCCAACATCACCCGGATCTATAACATAGGAAAGAGCCAAAATGGCCTCAAGCTGTATGCCATAGAGATTACTGACAACCCAGGCGAGCATGAAGTTGGTGAGTATATTTACGGCTACCGTGCGCTTTAGTGGAACAGGACGTGATTGCTCAGTTTAATGTTCAATAATAACAACACCAGGCATCGCACTGTGTTCCCCAGAGTGTTCCCCTCTGTGCGGCTGTACATGCAGTTTCAGTGACTGCACATTTAATCTCTCCCCCCTATCTCTCCCTTTCGTGCGAACCTGTTGACCAGGTGAACCAGAATTTCATTACACAGCGGGTTCCCATGGTAACGAGGTGCTGGGACGAGAGCTGCTCCTCCTGCTGATGCAGTTCATGTGTCTGGAGTATTTGTCTGGCAACCAGCGGATACGTCACCTGGTGGAAGAGACCAGAATCCATCTATTGCCATCTGTCAACCCTGATGGGTACGAGAAAGCCTTTGAAGTGGTAGGTCTGCAAGACGTCCATTAGTGACCTCATATCACCTGCTGGCCTCTGGTGGAAACAGCACCATATCTGCTTGGCAGGTCTCCTCCTGATAAGAGTGCATGTGGTGGACAAGCAAGGGTGGTCAACAAAGCAAGTCTGACAGTGTTTGGTCTCTTTACAGTCACTGACATCATGTCAGTTGGTGACCTTATGTGTGAGTGCACTGTACATACTGTAACTCTCTGTTTCACAAGAGGTAATGTCAGCTTGTACTGAAATGTGCATGTACTCATGTCTAAATGTTCCTATGTCTAAATCTAACTCTGTAATACTGACCAATGGAAAATAGTTCCTATAGAAGCTGTAATCTTGTATTTTCTCTTTGACATAACTGATGGCTTCTGATTGTCTCTCTCCTATTATACAGTAAGTACATCTTTGTCAATGACCTGTAAGTGTTTCCTGTATTTTGTTCAGCTACATTGAATCACATGACTCTGTGTAATGTAAAAGCATCTCTAGTTGTGTTGTACTCTGCATCTACACAGTGTAGCATTATCACATAACTAATTACAACCACACTTGCCAGAAATATTTACACTTGGACATACATTAGCGTGATAAGAACTACATAAAATGACAGAAACCATCTTTCTCCCCTTTGGGGAGCTGTAATGTCATCCATCTTTATATACAGTCTATGGTTGTCTCCAACAAGCTGAAGACTCAGGTCTGCTTTGTGCACATGAACAATAAAGTTAGCCATAACAACTCTTTGCCAACAGTATATCCAGGCAGTGTTTCTATGGATTTATTTTGGAGTTTTTCGGCCCCTAGTGCTCCAGAATTACTTGATGAGGCTTTAAGTGCTTTTTGGTAGCCAGTGTTGACCTTCCTCCACTCATGTTGGAGTGTTGCTTGGTTGATCAGCTGTGTGCATGGACTGCAGGGCTTTGTGATCAGCAGCTTGGCAGAGATATGTTTTGTTCAAATGTCGCCCCTGGGTGAGCTGTGATGGCAGGGAGGCAAAGAATGATGATGGAACACCTGTCCCCTCTGCACCTAGCCATACCACTGCTGGGCCTCTTAAAGGATGATGACAACTCCACTCTTTCCCATCAAGCCATCTGAACCATGTTAAAGGGCTCCTTCTGCCATCATAGAACTGTTGATAAAACGGTTTCTCTTTTTTCCCTTTGACACAGGGTTCAGAGCTCAGCGGCTGGTCTCTGGGTCGATGGAGCAATGATGGAATAGACATTCACCACAACTTCCCCGATCTCAACTCCATACTGTGGGAAGCCGAGGTCAAGAAGTGGATCCCTCGCAAAATCTTCAACCACCATGTGCCCATTCCAGAGTGGTACCAGTCAAACAACGCCTCGGTGAGTCTGACGGCCTCTGTTAGACTGTTGTATTGTATTTTAAACTCATTTAATGTGTATATTTCCACATCCCTACAGGTTCCCTTGGTAAATGTTCAGATTAGGGCTTACAGAAATGCCACATTTGTGCCCAAGATCTGCAAGCTGCAACTTTTGAGAGATCTAAACACTAGCATTTGATGTTAATCTTTTAATCTTGAATTTTGTGCTATAGGTATCTTTAACAACCTACTCACGGCTTTTACTGTTTGAAATATGAAATAAAATTGTCAAATTGTCTTCCATGTGCTGCATGTTTAAAAATCTGATCCAGTGTCCATTGATTATGGCTGTGTGTCCTCGATCTGCAAATCCTCCAGTTTAACAAACAAATCACACAGTGAAGAGCATCTTTCTCTTGGAAAGGGTAAAACAGCCACGCGGACGTATCAGCACTGTCTATTTTGGGAGAAGCGGATGCATTTGCTATTTGTGACGAAGAAGCTGCGAGCAAAAATATACCCAGTGCTCTATTAAAAGCTCATCCTCACGAGTGTTTTGACATTACTGAGAGCCACGAGTGAGTCACACGGCGTGTCCAGAATAACTGCTGCAGCTGCAGAGCTGGGTTCCCCATCTGTGCTCAGGGAACAGTGGAAACTGTTCTGGCTCGCCTCACTGACCGGGCCAGCCAGTGCTTAGAGACAGGAGGGCTGGTTTAATTAGTGCCCAAACAGCAGGGGCAATTTTATCAATATTAGGCAATCGGATGTTAGCTGCCACTTGATGAGAATGTGTTCACTTTTCAGAATAAATATTAGTGGAATGAGTTTACAGCATGGGAGTGTGTGAACAGCCCTTTTGATAGCTTTATCACCGCCTCTTGAGAGCACATTGCAGTGAAATTATTAATTTAGCAATCACGGTACTGAGATGAATGCACAAAATTACATTATCCTTGCCTCCCCTGTGTCCCTGCTGTAGGTTGCCGTGGAGACACGGGCTTTGATAGCATGGATGGAGAAGATGCCCTTTGTGCTGGGGGGCAACCTCCAGGGAGGGGAGCTGGTGGTGACCTTCCCATATGACAAAACTCGCTCCCAAGGGGTGACCAGGGAGCACACCCCTACCCCGGATGACCACGTCTTCCGCTGGCTGGCCTTCTCCTACGCGTCCACCCACCGCCTGATGACTGATGCCAACCAAAGGGTCTGCCACACAGAAGATTTTGCAAAGGAAGACGGCACCATCAACGGAGCATCCTGGCATACTGCGGCAGGCAGTTAGTGTCCATAGCTGACCCGGGTGTTTTCTCACTGATCCTAACACTGTGTTATGCAGGATTTCTCTGCTCAGCTCTGAGCCTTTGAGCTGTAGCTTTGTTTAGCACCCATGAGCACATCTGCATATTTAGTGCTGAAGCCCTTTGGCTGTATCAAAGCTTCTAGGTTTCAGCTTGAAGCATCATGTAAGAGTTCAAAGCCAAACAAACAAACAAAGACAGACAAAAGTCAGAGTGATTCAGATCTATTTCACTCTTCATTATCGCCACAAACTCTGGCCAATAACTGGACAAAAATACTGACCTAAGTCGTTGCTGGCTTACAGATATGTTTCTCTATCTTGGCAGGTATGAACGATTTCAGCTATTTGCACACCAACTGCTTTGAGTTGTCGATGTATGTGGGTTGTGACAAATTCCCTCATGAGAGCGAACTGCCTGAGGAGTGGGAGAACAATCGCGAGTCTCTTCTTGTCTTCATGGAGCAGGTACAGCGGCAAAGCAGCCTCCGCAACTCACACATTCACATGAGAACACCCGTGCGCACGCAAACGAGCCACATAAACACATGTTTTTTTTTTACTTATTATTTTGGAGTTATTTTAGGAATATCATAGTCCATACGTGACCATGAATTTGTTCCTGTTTTTCTTCTCACTGAAATGCTGTATCAATACCACACCACATGAGCTGATCACATACTCGACACAAACTGGAGTGAAATTTAAACGGATGTTATGGGGAAACTGATTTCTGAAATGTGCAGAAGCCGGAGGGAAACTGAATTTAATCACTAGATCCTCTGAAGGGGTGAAATTTAGACCTCACAGAGAGAAGATGTAATGGTGCATTCAGGTGCTCCTCATTTACTCCTCAGAAGACTCTCAGGGGTGAACTCTGTGGTGAACTCTTGCAAAGGTCTTGTCCTCCAAATTCAGGCAAAATAAGGCTTCACTCTCTGCTAGACCTTGAGAAATGCGACAGGCTTGTCGGCCTGTCATGTCGGGACACAGCTTTACGTTAAATGTTGGAGCTGAATAAGGAGAAAAGATATTAAACTATGCTGAACTGTTCTCATGCATTATACATTATATCGTCATGTGTTCAGTTATGAAGTTGCATGGGTCGTGCTTTTCATGTGCAGGTGCACCGTGGAATCAAAGGTGTGGTGAGGGACGTACAAGGGCGCGGAATAGCTAACGCCATCATCTCAGTGGAAGGCATCAGCCATGATATTCGCACAGGTACAATATCGCATTTCACCTGATTGCTATATGTTAATGGTTCGTTAGAGCAAGCAACCAGCACAAAACAAGCATGCTCATTTCACACATTTGTTCAGTGTAAGTTTGTCCAGACATAAGCAGCCGTCATTGTCTGTTTTGCAGCATGTGGATATTTTTTTTCCCCTTCATCTCTGAAATTTTATCTGAGTAACCTTAGAATTTGCAATCAAGGCAGCAGAAGCTACCCCAGGGTGCACTGACTCAACTGTCTCTTCTCTTTTTATTCCTTAACTCTTACAGTAAGTTAGTATTCCAGTGTAAGATGGAATGAAAAGCATAAACAAAAGCAGCTGATGTATTTTAGCAGAGTCACAGTTTGGAGCCTGACTCGATTCATAGCCAATGTCGGCCTTCTGCTCTGTATTTGACTGTCGATTGTGTGTCCTCAAGGCAATCTCTGCTGATGCCTAAGAAATGCAGCCTTCAAAGCCAGGGTAGTCTTGTACTTAGAGCGTGAAATCAAATGTCCAAAAGGACATTAGCCATTATTATTCCTGGAACTAAGTTTAAGTCACCGCTTCCTCTAAGAAACCTTGCTATTCTCAGTTGCAGTCAGGAAAGATTTTAGGGTATATATATTGAAAAATGTGCCTTTTCAGCTGCTTCAAATTTGCTTTGGGACTGTATAAACCCTCAAAAACAGACATTTGCAAAGCAGTTGTTCTTCCATCAGTATGAATCAGCTGTAGTCACTGAGAAGGCAGGATGGACAGCCTGGATGCTACTGATGTACATCGATATCCAAAAGATGTTTTGCCAGACTGAGAATTCATTAGCTCATTAGCGTTTTACATTGATGCATTCCAGGAAACAATTAGATTTCCTTCTGCCATCTCAATGTGAGTAATGTGAGCGCAGATGTCCATGTGTAACTGTTTGGAGCGACTATAGATCAGCAGCAGAGACAGACCTGCCTTCATATTACATTTGTCTCAGTGTTCATTCAGTCGTGTCAGGTGGGCGTTTGGATGACAGGAAGGAATCGACACTGTCACTTTTATGAGTTAGTCAAAGGCTGAAAATACACCACAAGCGCACTCGTGTTCCCAGGTCACATAAAGGCAACGTTCAGCAGGAAGAGACCAAGAAAATCCAACATGACAAAGCAGAGCTATTTTTAAAAATCCAACTGGGAATATAGAACATCTCCCTCCTCAGAAGTAGAACACAAAGAACTCTCATACTTTTATTTTGGGCTTTAGATGAAGGCGTTTGTGATGCTTGCTTGTTGCCACTGCTTAGTAGGCTGTTAAAATCCAGCTTTCTAGGACATGATTTGCATTTTGCTGCTGTTGCACAAACAATCTGTGACTGTCATGGTTGCTCTGATTTATATTAACAGCTTCATTTTTACATGGTCCCTTATATACAAAACCCTCACAGCCAGAGTAAAATGTTCCACCTGAGTTATATTTATATAATTTAGATTAACATTAGATTTAAAGGGTAACCACTTCTTTTACATATGAAGATCAGTTTACTATTTGCAGGCAGTACTACTCAGCCTGTGGAAGCGCAATTAATATAATGTCGTCTTTTGCTCTGGGAGAGCGTCGTAAAGTCTGAGAGAATTACCCTGACGATGTCATCAGGGTAAGTATCTCAGTTTGGGATTGGAGACTTCTATAGTACGAGTAAAAGACAAAGTGAAAGAATGACACAAAAAAATCATCATCTTTTAGTTGAGTTCATTACATATTAGGGTCACTGTGAATTCAGGTATGTTTTAATTTTGTTTTACAATGCTAATGCTAATATACTTTATAAACAAAATACTGTAAATTAGCCAACATGAAGCTACATCTCCTTATTTTTCAGATTATATTATACTGTGATTAGATTTCTGTCCTGGGGTTGATTTGTTTTGTTTGATGGACGTAAATGGTGAACTGAAATTTAACTGATTTGACACAACACAATACTGTTATACTGTGATAGGGTTAGAGTTAGTTGGTTGAAACTTGGAAAAGCTCCAATATTATCAGTAGCTTATTGCATATAGCTGGTTCACAATTAACACGTGCTGCCCGTGCCGTACACATAAATGCAAAATAGTTTTCTGTGTGTATTTCAGCTGCTGATGGCGACTACTGGCGCTTGCTGAACCCCGGAGAGTACAGACTGACAGCCAGGGCTGAAGGCTACAGCCTCACCAGTAAGAAGTGCGAGGTGGGCTACGAGATGGGCCCCACCAGGTGCGACTTCATCATTAGCCGCACCAACCTGTCACGGATCAAAGAAATCATGGAAAAATTCAACAAGCAGCCCATCAGATTGCCTGTCAGGCAGCTCCAAGCTCGCAGGTCCAGAGCGAGACGTCTGGGAACATAATGACTGTAAGAAGAATCGAAAACAAACATCTGCACTGATCAGACTGGGGTGATCTCCAAACATGGGTTTGGACCTTGTTGTCAGTGGAATAAATGTTTGAAGGTTTCATCCCCAGACATAAGCGCTCTCTGTGTTCACTGTTATCATCTCATATTGTATAAGAAGACATCAGCCATCATTCTTTGCGACATCAACTATAAATACTGATATTGCAGAAAACAGAATATAATCACTTTAGAACTTATTTTTGTTAAATAAAAGAATCTGTCTTAGCATCTAATTGTAGCCACTGTGAGGAATGGCCATGACTGTCATTATGTACATACTTATTAACTTATGTAACACAGTTATGTAAACCATTACAAAAGCTTTATTACCTGCACTTGTAAAATGTTTGCTCCTTCAAAGAAACACGTGGACTCAGTGACCTTTTGTGTGTCATTGAATCGATTTTTTTATACACTTTGTATTAAATAAAGGCTCTGTTTGCACAAAATTCAATTTTTTAATTGTTCACGTGGAAGCGTGTGGATTTTATACATAGTAGGCACCTTTCAACCAGGTTGCCACCGTTCACACATGTTGGTATGGTTTTATTTTATGGGTAAGGGTTTGTAATTCTTTCTAAGATTTTTCCTGCAAAGAACTACATAAGTTGGTAATAATTACAGAGAAAACAGTATTCACTTTGAACACTTTCAATTAACCAATTCCTTAAATCCTTAAATGTGCATGTACTAAAACATACAGTTCAAAATATATGGAGAATAAAATAATAAATAAAAAACATATAAAGATATACTTGGGTGTTATTATTCGGAAATGACACAACCGTGACATAAAGCAGCACCTCTGCTTTATATACAGCTCTGGAAAAAATTAAGAGACCACTGCAAAATGATCAGTTCTTTGGTTTTACTATTTATAGGTATGTGTTTGAGTAAAGTGAACTTTGGAAAATTTGGAGTGGTATCTTAATTTTTTAAAGAGCTGTATATTTTAGAGGTATTTCAAAGGGATGAGACTGATACACAGAAAAATACAAAAAGATTAAATAAAAATACAACACAAATAATAGAAGTAAAAATAAATAAATTAAATGACACGTGTACAACAGTAGTATATACAGAAACATGTACAGTAGGTCTGAGAGGTGGATATGATAAAATGACAATTTGTACACGTGTAAATAACGACTGCAGCTCACCTAACATATTGGGTGGAAGACAGGCTGGATAGATCATCATTCCTGCACAGTGTTAAGACATATTGACAGGCAAACACTTTCCCTCAAATCCGTGGAAAGCTAAGAGTTATCAGCCCATGTAACATGATGTGAACGCCACAAGAAAAGGACCAGGACCTGAAGCAGGGACTTTGTTGATGAATTAAGTCAAAGCACTTGCAATAACGAGTGATTTACTAGGATGCTGTTGGTTGGTTAAGTTTGATTTTACAATCACTCCTGTTTGATTGAAAGCCCCTAATGGAAAATAAACTCCTAAACCTCTCATTCCCATAACTCAGCTGTAATCACTGTGGTTAATTTTAAGCATCATCTCATTTGATTTCTGCTGTGGTGAGATCGTATCTTGGGAGTGCTGAAGAGGAAAGGCTCTAATTATCAGAGCTCTGCTGGGGCTTTTACAGATCACTGCCTTATTCTGACAACAACACCAGCCTTCCTTCTCTCTGGCCAACATGCAATTAGAGGAAGACCTCAGCCTCTTATCTCCTCGTCCAAAGGTTATTGAACAGAGGCTCACACACCTGTCATCATCTCAGAGCACTGGTGAGTATAAGAGATATCAGAGCTTGTTCCTATCACCATGCTTCCTGTAGCTTTATACCATACATACAGGAAATGTATATGTAAGTCAGAGAGCGGGACACATACGGAAGGACTTTGCAGGTTTGAATCCATTAAATACATATTGCAGAGCATCCAAAGAATACAATGTTTTTAGCTCTACAGACAGCCACTTGCTTTAGTTCCAGTTTCAGTTGAGAGGACTGGGCATGACTTTTTTTGTCATCTTCTTGGTGCATTAAAAAATGAAAGTAAAAGAATGAAACTTAACTGACTCTATCTAGCTTTATCATTAGCTATTTACATTTCTGAAGCCGATATGTCATTAATATGCATATAATTTCAAAACCTTTCATGAAAGCTGTTTACCATCTTAGTTTGGCACGTCAGCATGCTATCATTTGCTAAAAACAGCAATTCGCTTATACTGCTAACACAGAGCTATTGGTTTCCTTTCTGTCCAACAGATATAAAACAACAACTCTGCATCTCACTTGAAAGCTTTTCAGAGCCTGAAGTCTCCAACTTTTTTTCCAATGCCACACCAGTGTTGACTTGACTTCCAGGGAGGCTGGGAGGATTGACTATTCAAAATATAAAAGAGCAAGGTCAGCCTTGTATAGAGAGCTCCAGATGTAAAGCAGAGGTGAGTTCCCTCTCTTAGATGTTGGATTCTTTTTCCACAGGAGCCATTTTAATGTTCCTGGTGACATGTATGATTTTCCTGTAATGTAGTACCAGATGTGAGAGGTTTGACAATATAAAAAAGTGTCTGATACACTAAGTTAGAAAACTACACTAAGTTACTAAATACACTAAATTTACTTTGAATCACCTACCTTTGATTGCCCATTAGCTTACAATTTAGCCATACATTTACTGAAAAAGGGAAACAGTGGTGATGTTCATTAATAATTAGAATTTGTAAGACAAACTGAAGTCCAAACTGTTCCCATATGGCCTGCAGACGAGCCCTGTGAGACTTCCTGGGTGTGGATCGAGGGGGTTGAACAGTGTGCAGGGTGGTGTGCAGTGCAGCCGCTGTGGCCTGCAGCTGTGATACCGTGCAGATGTGTGGGAAGACACAGGCACCAGATGACCTTGCCAGCAGTTGAAAGGCCAGTGCTTCTTCAGAAGTCGGTCCAGGCTTTGAAGTGTTAGTGCGCCGGCCTGGATATAACAGGAGTGAATCGCCATGCAGCGTTGGTAAACCAGCCCTTAACCTCTCTGCTCCGGAGCCTCTGAGACAGATCAGACTCTCCGCTGGCTCGACGCCATCAAAGACGCCAACCAGATCAGCAAAGAGAGGGATGCTGGTTTAGAAGTTTTATCATTTCTGGGCTATTTTACGATGTCATATTACACAATGTTAAATTTTGCTCCCTCACGAGCAAGAAACTGTTCGTTATAAACACCCTCCTAATTTACAGACTGATTTCAACTTTGACCTACTGTATTTACCGCAGTTGTACATGTGAATACAATAGTTGTTCTGTGCAATTAGGGATTATTATGACACACATACTTTGTTTAACCTTCAAATAAAGTGGTTAAAATGAGACCCAGCCTATTATAAACCAGAATAATATTTTAATATATTGGAACCAAGTTAAGGAGATGATCAAACTTCTGCCTGGAAGTCAAAAGGTGATTGCCCAGTGAAACAGTCCTTATAGACAACCACAGCACACAGGTTTGGGTAATGAGCAAACCAACTCCATCCAAGGAGATAGTGCTGCCACATGGTAGGTTTGGAAGATCATTTTTAGTTTTTTTAAATAACTACTATGACTTTCCTGCACAGCATAATAATTAATTACAAGTGCAACTAGGAAGGACTCAGAGAGCACATATCCCCAACCTTGGCTTCACAATCCTATAAATGTCTTATTTTAATAAATGTTTAACCTGCATGTAAAACATCCAGGAATATTAGGGCTTTATACAAGAACAGACTGTGACACACTACACGCCCGTGACCCACGTCCACCACCCTGTCCTCCAAACCCTAACTCTGCACCTTGCTACATAATTCCTGCTCTGGCACAGAATACTGGCATCTGGCATAAATCATGAGGTGGAGAAATGTCCACTATGGACATAATTCCAAGGGTTATGGGCCACCTGGGAAGGAATCTAATCAGGTAGTGTGTGTGTAGAGCCTTCAACAATTCTTTGGAGGAGGTGATAAATTTGAAACTATTGATACTGATAAAAACAAATTTTGCCTCCGATGGTTTTTGAGCCCAAAAGAATGATAAATGTGCAAATCGGGAGGGAGGGAGGTGTCAATCAAGCACAGTCTGTTCATCCCCACACAGTCCTGAGATCAGCCAAAATATTTGAAAACACCTGTGTGGGTGGGTGGTGGGTGTGTTTGGTGGATATTAATAGACACAGTGGCGCTACTGGACCCTGATCTGCACCAGTAACTAACCAGTACAATGCTCCCCTAAACATTTCATTAAAATATGCTGTTTCGTAATGACACTTCGGAGCAGCGGCCCCACATATGTCATAACTTCAGTGTGACAATGTGCGTCACACTTTTGCGAGTACACACAGTCAAACAGAAAGCATATGGTGACATATGGGAGAGAAACAAGAGCACAAGTGGGATAACAAGCACCACATGCTTTGTGTTTGCTGATATACAAAGCAGGCCGTCACGCTGGATTCTCAATAGCAAGTTGCACAAATCCTCTGGCATGTCATTCAGATGTGGAGGCAAAAGCCAAGGTGAAGCTTTTTGGGCTTGTTTGGAGTTTAGTTGAAACACAAAGCAGCATTCATGTTGCTCATTGGAGTTGTTTGTGCTTTTTGATCATTTTTGTGGTTTGCCGCAGAGAGACATCCAACAAACACAACATTTATTCTTTGCTATTATTGGCCTCTTTCATACCCTCTATTTTTTGTTTTTTTGAGGTTTTCCAAGTACCTGTCAAAAGAGCTGTTATTCAACTCTTTTTGTTTTTTACCAATGACTGGATGAATGTGTCATTTTACATTCACACATTTAAAACGAATATGAATCTTTGCTGCACCACTGTGCTAAATGACTTGAAAGCATGAGTATAGCTTCGCACAGATTTCAGATATGTTGTTTCTGTGACTAAACAAAACATTGTAATCGGCTTCGGATTCAGACTGTAAGTGGTTAACCTCTTGGTTCCTTGTCCCAAGTCGAAGGAAGAAGAGAAAAACAACAAACATTGCTCTGTTCTACAGAGTGAGGTGTCCACTTTTCACTTTGAGTTGTGGTTTATTTCTCACTCAGGGGGGGTCAGTTGACCGTGAGGGTTTGAGGCCAGCTGTGATTAAGCTATGCGTTATGGTCAATGGCGTCTACCTGAACATAATCACCAGCTCCAGGGGTGTGAATCAGTGTGCAGAATTACATGCGAGGCCATCTCAGTCAGCTTCCATCCCATTACCACCTGCACTGTGGTGTAAACAGAAAAATACCCTCCCTCTGGCTCAGACTGATTGCAAGTGGAAACAGTCCGAATTGCTGCGGATACAAAAGCTGAAAGTCATATCAGTCTTGTCAGAAGCTCCTGTTTTTTTCTCTTCCTGCCCCAAACTGATTCGCCCCTCAAATCCAAAGTGGACTAAAGACGTGATTAAGGCACTGATTTATCGCTCGACCATTGCTGCGATGTAGGTGAGCAGTTTCCACAGCAACTTTGTTCTGAACATCCGATGGTTAAGTTATTTTACAGTGGTGTTATTTCATCTTTTTTCTATCATCACTAAATCTTATGGGAGGTGTAGATGCTGAATACTAACACAATACTTGTTGTTAAAATGACATGGTGTCAGCTAGCTGAACTATCAGAACCCAACCACGTCTACATTAAGCCGTCTAAATGCGTCCACGCTAGCATTGTTCAATACCTACATTGGAACACCTGAAGAACAGCCAACATCCAGTAAAGAGCGGGACCAGTTATGGGCACGACGCCCACTGACCAATTCAGTATTGATACAGGTTAACGCCATCAGCTGCGCGATCGGCCACATAAGTGATCACAGAGATAATAGAAAATGTGGTGCCTCTCAGACCCGCCTGTGACTGGACAGCTGCAGACACAGCCGCTTACTCTGCAGACTGCCAGTGCATGATGCCTCAGTTGCGACATGTGACGAAACATTTAACTTCACTTGTGACAAAATTATTTTGACAATCAGATTGTCTATTCCCGATTGCGCACCTGACAAAGCATTTTTGACACACCTGTGTCAATTCCGCTTTAAACTACTTCTGTCGTCTTGTTGCACTCCCTGTCATTTGAATGTTTTGTTCTGCATGTCGCCCTGATGTCGACGAGGGTCTGAGAGCAGGCTTTCCTGGAGAATTTGCACAACAGGAGTGAACCACTTTGGTAAAGTCTACAGTGTACGTTTAATCCTCATGGTCAAAATCGGAAAGTCATCTTCATCTTTGTTTTCACCAACGTTACAATTACAATCACCATTAAAATCAGATATTGTCATCTTATCATAAACAACAGTCATCATCATCACCTGTCATCACATCCCCTCTGTCATCAACTGTTGGCCATCTTAGCCATCTTTAGCAGCAGCAGCAGCGGCATCGTGCCATTGGTTTAATAAATTAGGAGGTACATAACAGAATACTTCAGCCAGTCAAGTCAGTCACCATAACAAAATGAGGTATATTACACCCAATTCACTGTCAGCTATCAACAACAGTTAAAATGTAATTTGCGTTTGAAGCAGCACATTCTGTAACACTCAAACAAATACAGTGTCGTCATAAATTTCACGTACGTATATCAAAAAGACACAAAAATACTCTTCACGTTGTCATTTATCTAAATCTGTCAACATGTATCATTTCATGTTTCTTCTTGTTTTCATAGTCATCTTTTATGAGAAAAATAGCTACTCTACATCAGTGCAAAACATCAGCGAGAGATTACCATGGAAAAGCAGAATTGGGGTACAGAAATACAAAGGCTAGATTATATTGTGTTAGTTAATGGAAGGGAATAAGGCAATGATTGATTCTATCTATATTGTTGAAGGTATCCATATGCCATCGTGAATGGAAAAACTCGAAACCTCCATATATTACAGAATTTAAGGCATCGGATGTCTTGGGAGCGTCATACAATACAATGCATCATATAGCCAAGACACTTATTTCTCCGCGGTTTTATCATCAATCCTTAAACACGAAATAAGAGCAAATATGTCTTATTTAATAATTATCATGAGTTCAGAAAATGAAATGCAGCTACTAATATTTGGCTCACTGGGCATCATTGATCATTTTGGCACTATCTGTAGATACATACAGTATCACACTCTTGCCCCCCTGTATGTACAGTCTAAATGCATTTTGTGTCCATCAGTAATCCATCTATTGAACAGTGTAAACTGAACATCAGATGTCCATAAAGTAAACTTTCGCACTATGCGTTATTCTGTATTCTCAGTTTTCTGAACTAAGGTGCTGAAGCATCTCTAGCTACAGTATGTCAGCTCTATAACAAGTGGAGCCCAGCCAAAAGCCCTCTGACACAGAGCTGCCTGTCTTCTGATACAGAAAAAAAATGGACATAATGGGTACAGCATGTAGTGGGTCGGATAACACTTTGTCAGTCAAGAGGGCTCTTGGGCTCAGGCGTGTCTTCAAGAAATGCCTGGGATCTACTGTACTGCACAAGCAATGGGACTAAATCAATCCACAGAATATGTATCTTTTCAATGTTAGTGTAGAAATATGGTATTGTCCTCCTTCCACAGCTGCCCATCTCATTAAAAACGTATACTGGTTGCCAAGTATCTTTCTTAAAAACAGTGTAAATATCATTTTGCATGGATACATTTGACTGTTCTAGTTCATTGAAGTTCAGCCTGCTTGACCTTCAACTACTCTACCTTATGGCTTCCACTCTGAAATGTTTTAGATTTAAGTGATATTTATCCCCTGATGTGTGGGGAATAGTGTTCAACATACTATATAATGTATACCACATTACAGTGCAACTATTGCATCTATTCAAACAAGTGCAGTTGTTTAGTTTTAAATAGATAATAGGATTCTCTCGTCAGTGATGATTTTTTTAAATCCCTTCTTTGGTGATAACCCCCTTCCCCCCAATCCTCTGTAATTTACTGCTGCTAGTTTAAACCTTCTACTCAGTGTTTCCCAGGGAAATTATTAGAGCTGCTACGATTACTCAATTAACTGACTAGTCAATCAACAGAAAATTAATCGCTACATATTTTTTTGTTTAAGCCATTTCTTAAGCAAATATTCCCAAAATTCAGTGGTTCCAGCTTCTGAAATGTCAAAATATTCTGGTTATCTTGTCTTCTATTGTAATAAATAGAATATCTTTGGCTGTTTTCTGCCATCTGACCAAACCAATAATCGATTAATCGAGCAGATCATTGTCAGATTATTAAATAATGAAAATAAGGATTAGGAGTATGATGATAGATGTCATTGAGTTAACTAGCATTATAAATAGTATTAGCATGTTCAATAAACTGTGACAGGGTTAACCAAATAAATATTAGGTGGCGCCTTTAAGGTGCTGTCAGAAAAATCACTATTAGATGTTTAGAAACAGGAGGCAGGGACTATTTCTTTACTTTTACCACTAACTTAGGAGGCAAAAAGATGATTTCTGCTTCAGTTATGCCATTCATTTACATGTGATCTCTTTGCTAAGTAAAGGAAAATAAAGACTTCTCATCCATTTTCCTTTCCTGTCCATCTTGCCCAGATGTGTGAGAAAGCACAAAGCAGTCTCTTACTCACCTCTCTCAGTACAAACCCGGGTAAGTACAGTCAATCATGCTCCACTTGACTAAACAACCAGAGGGGCACACGTCAGTCGTGACAGCAAACGCAGCCAGTTCGAAAGGCCCAATTTTACCCATTAAAACTCTGCTTGGCCACGTCCCTTAAAATGGATGCTGAAATCACCACTGATGGCAATGTGTTTACGCACATGAAACACAACAAACCACATACCGTAATCTTGCTTTTTCCTTCGTTGTCCCTTACACTACAAGGCAATTTACTACAAAAATAAAAATACCCTAAAATCTGTTTGATTTTACCCCATCAAGTCTGAAATAACCTGAGCCGAACTCTGCAGCAGCACTGTCTGCTGTATGTTTTCATCTGTAGGCTGTTACAATTAGGGGACTTGGTTTTGTATCAAGTTTTGGTTCGGCTAGTTTTCAGTGCTACATACAGTATGAGCATATCAACAGCACAGACTTAACAGACATACAGCCATTCCCTATCCTTTTTGTTTTTTTTTAAAGATAATATGAATATATTCTACAGTAAAACAAACAGATATTCTGCAAAGTCAGTATATCTTATATCAGACTGATAGCTACCCTAGTTAAAATAATGAGGCTGTGAACTGGTCGTTCTTCTTGGGTGAGCACATCGGTCTCTCCAGGTGGAGGTGAAATCTGCCGTTGCTTATTGTCCTCACAACAAGTTCACAGCACTGGTCTGCTGTTCTGGGCACTCAGTATGCAAGCACAGTGGCATTCCTGTGCAGGGATTTACCCTTGTCTGTTTTTTTCTTTCTCGGGCATGTCAGGCAAAATTCAACCAGACGTGGACAGGAACAACCAATATTTGTTCTCTTCTTCATCGACGATAAATCAGCTTTATATTTCCCTGACAGTTGCCAGGTCAACCCTCAGACCATATCCCATCAGTCCGCTACCTGTCACTCTGCCGTCGGTATGCTGTTGCCTTGGTCCTCGCGCCTGTGCCCGGACGTGTTCAAGGAGCTACGCTTCAGCAGCCTGTTGATGATGTCATTGCACGTCTTCCTGTACTGGTGTCGGAGCAGGGAATACACGAAGGGGTCGCAGGCTGCCTTGCTGTAAGTTAAACACTTGGAGACAATTCCCCAGTGGGGGTTGATAGGCACCGCTGGAAATAACTCCACGATCCTGCAGGCAAGCATAAAGAGAGGGTGGTGGGAGGGACAGAGAGCAGTGGAAAAAGCAAGTCAGTATGCTGGAAAAGACATGCATGCCCTAAGCTTATTATGCAGAAATAGAAATACATTTTCAAGACATGTTTTTTTTTTTAAATTGTTGTGAGTGCGGTGCTTCATTACTACTGTAATTATGTAAAGAACTTGTGTTTATATCTATGTAGAGTCACCTCAGTAAGTACTTTGTCTGACTTAAGTTATTGTTTGCAATTGCCCACAAGATAAACTGTAGACAGCTATCAAGTGACAGTACATCAAGAGCTTCCTTCCTTCTCTCATGCGCTTGGATTAACGGTGCGAGGCTACTTTTCATCTCATTTCTCACTTGCAGCCAGCAGCATTTCCTGTCAGAAAAGGCAGAGGCAGAGCCACCGGAGTAATAAAACAGACCTGTCTAAGCGGTCATGAGTGTTAGGAAAGAAGCCAATTAACTTGGTTGTTATTTAATGCAGTTTGAAACCGAGGGCTGAGCAGAGAACCTTAAAGGATAGAGGGCACCGAGTTCTGTGGGGAAGAAATACGCTTCTGTACTTCAAATATGGTATATTTGATTTAAAGGGGAACCTAAAGAGCTTTACCCTCTTCTTGTTGTCTGCATCTCAAAGTAGCTGATCTCAGTTATGCTCATAAAGACATTAACTTGGTGCTTTCACACTCATTTTTGTCAAGTGCAACAATATTTTACTGTACGTGGTGTCCTAAGAGGCACCAGACATCCCTGCTGATTCTCTACTCTTGCACTCTGTATGATTACTCTGTACACAATAACGCTCTGTCAGCACATTAACACTGGCCTTACATGGGCCAGTAGCCCATCACTGGCATTTGCCCACACAGACTCCACAGCACCTGAGCGAGCAGGAGGTTAAGTCAGCTGCCACACCACACAGCAGGGTGTGTTTACTATTCAGACCGTAATGAGTAAACTGCCATCTGCAGAATGAGAGCATGTACAGTGCTGCTATAGTCATTCATTACTGACACAACAAATTGTCAGTGCTCATTATCAAAACCTCCAGATCTTAATATATGACAGCCTGGTTTCATTTAAAAAAGTCCAACCTCTTCCAATTTAATATCTTAATCAAAGATGTTAATGGGAGAGACATACGAGATGCAATTTCTTACTGGATAGTCATCTAATCTTCATCTTCATCATCCCCAATGTCTTATGAGCAGAGGTCAATTTTAAATCTGATATAGAAGTACTAATTTATGGAACCTTTTTAATTTTTTTGGTTAAATTATATCTTATATGGGTCAGTTCACTCAAATGACAAAAAAACAACATGTTTTGTCCCAAATCCATTGTACATACTAATTCTAAGCAGGTTTTTAGTGTGCAGTGTGAAAATTGTGAATGCTGGTGAAACTGCTCCAGAAAGATCTTGGGACAAAAAGAATAAGTTATCAATCTTAAGAAAGACATTTTGCTTTCTGTTTCTGAAGTTAAACCTGAAGTAACTTTCTAAAGTTGTAGTTTGATGGATGTCTGACATCACACTTATTGTATCACTTCCTGTTAGTATAAAGTGGTTAAGTATGTTGCTTTTGTGGTATACAGTATACTATAATGATTAGTATGGTTTACATACTGTATAGAATTGGTATGTATATATTTGGGACACAGCTCCTGTTTATGCAGTTAGTATTAGTAGTAAAAAGTGAGAAGTTAGCAAATAAATCTTAGTACACTCTTTTTTTCAGAGAACCGCCCATTGACGTCTTGCAGAATATGTTAATGTCTGCATTTATTTACTTCTGATTTTGCTTTTGTGTTGTTGTTTTATTTTTATAATCTACATGTATATTGGATATTAAGAATACTGTTTGTATTAGAGGTGATGAATAAGCCACTCTTAGGTTTCTTTCATCTCCCTGCACAATAGATTTTTTGATATTCTCATGTCCTTTGTATGAATAAACGAATATAGCTTCCTTCTCACACGTCCACTCGCACATCACTTATTTGTCTCACTCACCGGGCCTCATGTCATGTTGTCTGTTTGTTCAGTGATTGATGGAAGTGGATTGTACCTGGCTAACTGATGCACTCAACGAACTTGAGGAGAAAAGTGCTAATGCAGCGGCAACAGCAAAGCCGAGCAGAGGCATATTACTTATCACAAGGTCAGCCAATCTCATCTTCCGACTGTGGTCGGTGTGGAAAGGAAGCAGAGAGGAGGCGGTGTGTGTGTGACAGCACAGGAGGGAGGTTTGGGGGGATACCAGCAAAACAAAAGGACTGTGTACACTGCAGTGTGCCGGCGTGGTTTCCCTCTCGCTGCCCTTCCCCTGCATGGGTCTCTCTCCAACACTCACCTCGTGATCACATAGGGAGCAAAGCAGAGCATGAAGGTGCCGATGAAGGTGCTGATCTTCCTTGTCGCTCTCTGTCGTCGCCTCTTCTGCTCCTCCAGGCAACGCTGGCGAACACTGGAAACATGGAGAGTTCAACTGCTTTATAATCAGTGGGACACACTCAGGGAAGACCACAGAGTGTCTGGGTGTTTATTTCTGTTGATGCAAGGGTTAAATATAGGAGGAGCCAGCAAAGGCTGAGCTGAGGTAAAACAACAGATTTATCCCAAAGACTCTGGTGTAATACAAAGTGAGGACCCCCACTTCAGGAATTACAATTTCAAATCACTTTCACATGTGTGCGTGTGTGACTTTGTGTGTGCACCATGGCTGTGATGTAACAATGGCAAGCTGCTTTAAGTATTATTTTATGAAAAGGAGGTCATCAGTGTGAGTAACAAGGAGGAGGAGGAGTAAGAACACCAGAATGCAATCTACAGTATGTTA
>JAVQJF010127768.1:0-13501 GCA_036023855.1 Gadopsis marmoratus | reverse complement strand
TTATTCCCCCCGGGGTTATTATTAAAACCTCGCCCTAAGTTTTTTTTGGGTGGTAACAAAATTTTATTAAATCCCCCCCCCCCCCCCCCCCACTTTTTTTTTTTTTTTTAAACATCACTTGGATGCTCTTCGGGACTGGAGTTGTAAATTTGAGGAAGTTTGCCAACACAGAGGATGAATGGAGGGAGCTCACATTTCTCCTTTTATGTGGCCCTGATGCTGCTCCTTTCCCAAATCAGTTAGCAAAACAGTTACACCTTCAATATAATAAGCTCAACACAAAGCATCAACACACTGCAAGGAGATATTTTACTGGTGGGCTCTATAAGATTTCACTTGCGGTACTAAATTGTCCATTTACATCAAAACAGAGCAGGCGTCCAAGTAGCTCTGGCATGGTTAGGTGACATACGAAATAAATGGTTTAATTGTGAGCAGTGCTCAGTGCGAGAGAAGGTTCAAGATTAATGAAACGCTTATTTGGAAAGAACAGCATTTAGAGAAGTGGAGCGCCAAGTGAAAAACATCAACTATCCTCTACAATAAACTTTTCCCTAACAAATGGGTGCCGTTTACCCAAACAACAGGCAAGGAGGACGTTTATTTACAAGAATCTGTAAATGCTGGTGTGATACGACAGCTGATTACTGAAATCCCATTATTTGAACATAACCAGTGTTTTTAGAGCAATAGTCAATATAAGGTCATTGACAATTTCAACCAAATGAAACTTTTATACATTAATCTTAGACGAGTCTCAATAGTTTTTCTTTCCTTAGTTGAACCAAATATTACCGTTTCCTGCCGCACCAACCCAATTTCCCTAGGGGGTTTTAAGGTTTAATCTTATCCTAAATATAATACTAATCTAGCATTAAGAAACCCTAAAATAAATCCCAATCCACTTCCAAGTCACCTCTATTAATCATTATATTATTTGCAGTAGTGGGTTTCTAAGTAGTAACCACTGCTCATCATCATCAAACTGCGAGATTAAACATGTTAATAGATTCTCTCTGCAGGTCCTGAAAGTTTGATAGCGTCGCCGTTTCTATGGCACAATTGTTCGTTTGCTGACAAGGACAAATGATTGTCATCCATCAAGATTCAATCAGACAGGATTGTCCAGAGACAGATGCATCAGTTTTCTTCCACAATGTCTTTTATACATTCTTTTGTTTTTAAAATGACATTAGAAACTTATATTAGAACAAGAAAAGCATCCAAGTACTATTATTTCATTTTAATTCAGCTTTCGGGGAAAGGTAGAATTGACCTTGGGTGAATTGGGAGGGGTAAATAAAATATTACTGTTTTTGCATGGGTGTATCTTCTTAGCATTTGATATTATGGAAATAATAACATGACTTTTATCATAGCAAGCAGGACATGAAGGGTGAATATGCTTTCATATATCACCACAAGTGACTGCACTTTGGCACAAACAGTCATTCATAACCTTTCTGCTAAATTAATTTGGGTACAGTCAATGAGACCTGCATATGCAAAAGAGATTTCTCTCCATGCTTATTTTATATTAATGCCAGTTCCTATTGGCAGCCATCAGCTCAAACATTGCTGCTACCCAGAAGATCATTTTGCTTTGATTTGCATAAACCATGTGTTTAGAAGAAACGGGAGGTCAGGAATAGATTGAGGATTTGTCATGTTGAGGACTGGTTGCTTGAGCACTGGCTCTTTGTCAAACGGTGGCAGCGATCGCTTCGATGGCATCTCCAGACTCAAATTAAAATGAAACAGGACCAAATATCTTCCCACTGAAATTGTTTGGCATGATTAAATCTTGCCGAAGTGATTTTCTACATGTGCATTAATGCTTATCCTTCCCACTCCAATGAGGTTTACAGGAGACCATCTACATGTGTGTATGTTAATTCACCTCAGCTAATGTTGTTTACGAGATTTACCAGAGGTAACGTTAGGGTCACAGACCCCGCAACATTTCCATCTTATCCCCTTAAATGACAGTCCGCATGTAATTTTGTCCGTCATTATTAATCACAGGATCAAGTCATTTAATTTGTCAATTTCTAATATGAATTTAAATATCGTGCAATAAGTGATCCAACACTACATCTGATATGTGATGAAGAATTTGTATAAACATATCTAATAAAAGACTATACAACTTTAGAGAGAAAAAGAAATTTAAACTAAAAATCTGAAATCACAGCTTACGTATGAGCCAAGGAATTTACTCGCACTGAAACAAAACCCATGTACATTGTCATCCTTTGCTTTTATCACACTCTCATTAATGCCCTTTTCACTGAATGTGCTGCTAGCACACAGGAGTGCACACACGCTCATTACCAAGACAACATAAGCACCTACCACTCCTCCCAATTAACTCCAATTTAACCAAGAGCTTTCAAAAAGCGATCTGAAAAAAAGAGGGAGTGATATTGCATCTCTGCAACATCACCGGCTTGTGAGGATCAAAGTACTCCCATGGGTGGGAGGCAAAAGGCTCCAGACTCCCCACAATGCAGTGCAGCCAAATGAAATAATGCAAATCGAGCCCTAATTACCACCAGCTTAGTGTGCAGCCTCCAATTAGCAGCAATTACACTCAGTGTTAATTCACCAACAAAAAGCCAGACAATTACACAACAACCATATCAGATTTCATGGGAGGTAAAAGGAAAGGTGTTGTGTTTAGTCAGACAGTAAATATTGACCAAAGACAGGAGTGTTTAACATGCTGTAAAAAAGCTTTTTCCAATGAAAAATGATGCAGGACTTGATTTTATTATTTAATGTTAAAATAGCGTCACAGTTTGCCTCGCTAAAATGATCTAAGCATCAACTATATAATAAATAGTATATACAGACTTCCCCTGCTACATCGCTGAAGTGGTACCATCTGTATTTTTGATGAAGAGTCACATTTTTCCTGTGATTTTGACAACATGCATTTAAGGCCATTTATCACCACTACTGCGAGGTAATGAGGGCATCCACTAGACCGGAGTTGCATAATTCTGCCATTACTGGCCCATTGTAATAATCTTCTGACCTCTAGCTTTCAGAGCTGATCTTGAATGGTGATGACAAATCTTAACACATACTGAACACATACCCACGTTTCCAACACACCCCAAAAGAAAAACACAGTGGAGTTGCTCAAGGTCAGCTGAGATTGGGAGTCAGAGAGGGTCTTTTTGGTTATTTTTCTGTCTTAGAGTTCACATTTCTGACACAAACATGAGACCATGTTTAACCTTACACTTCAAATGCCAAAAGCAGTAAGGGGTTTCACCTAAAAATTCCCTAAAAACACTCATTTTGAAACATGCAATTTTGAAGATTTAAAAAGCAAAACATCCTAAATTTCTACTTTGTTGATGATTTTGAAATTACAAAATTGGCAAAACTACAACTCATCTTGCTTGTTACACTAAGGAGTTTGCCAATACTTTAATCAAACATTAAACAAATAATCACCGTCCTGTCTCCCTTTAACTCTCTGCACTAGTCTGCTGTGTCCTGACTACAAGGCTCGGCAATCTCATCTAGCAAGGCTGCCTGCTATTCATGAGCACCTCCTCCCCTCTCTCCATCATACGGCTGTGCCCATTATACAGCACTTATAGCACAGTGTACGTGCGTGTGTGTCAAGTGCAGCAATTCCACCGCAAGGTGATCGAGATGATCATATAAACAGAAGTCTGACTAACTATAATGGCCATGTAATTATCACTTCATTCGAGAAAATAATCTAAAAGAAACAAAAAGCGTCACCCCTGATAAATGTGTCTGGCTTGAATTTTAAATACGTTTTTTTCCCAGTGATTTATTATGTTGTTCATATTGGAAGTTTTATATTGTTTAATATTACATATTTAAATCTCAATCATCTGACATTATACTGCACCTCAAAAGCAGAATTTAAGATTGATCCTAAAGTTTTACACTGCTTATAATTCTATAAAAATAGCCTGTATAAGACACATTGTGAAGTCTGTTTTTTGTTATTCAAATTCTGTTTCCTTCTACACAAAATCACTGCAGAATGAATAAAATGCTCTATCCGTCCCACTATCTAGAATCAATACCAGTTCTTAACATCACAAAGCGTGCACACATTGAACTCCCCTGGTCTTATCCTCTTAGGGTGGTGCTGAACTTGAACTCAGACACAGGAATAGGGGAGTAAAGTAAATCTACATCAAGAATACAAGCTGAAGATCTATGAGTAAAGGATGATCCTCAGTCTTCCACCCTCTATAGCGGGGACAGTGCTATTTTATAGGGCCTTTTCCTGCTTTGGTTGCACACGAAAGTGCTGGATTCTAAAGATAAAGGCTCCTTTTTGGCAAATGGTGAAAGTAGCAAAATAAATGACCTGCTGGTCCCATGGTGTAATTACAGTGGCTGGAAGCATACCAATCTATCACCAGGAAGAAGGGGGGCTGACACGCTGCAAAGGGGTTAGTCAAAGGAGATAGCCTTTGACTAACTACTGGCCCCAGACAATCGATACTGTGCAGATACTGCGTCCAGGGAGAAAGGAGAAAAAAGCCCTAAAAACTTCCCAAATGGTTTTTCATTCAGATATTGATCTGCACCTTTTTATCATGACCTTGCTCCACCAAGGCCATATACTTTCTTAAGGGTATATGAAACTCATAAATCTGAGAGTTGCTACAGAATCACACTGGGCTGTGAGCAGCGAAGCAGGATGGTGTAATTGGTCTTTCTGGGATGGCGGCATTCTTTCATACTTCATAACAAGGATTCCATTCCATTTCTGAGCTGCCAGAAAGAGGAGGGACAAAACTGATGGCGTAAAGATGAGGAAGGGGATCTAAAAGATGTAAATGGGTTAGGGTAAATTGGTTAAACTGAAAACCTCTTGTCGATGCTCACCTCTATTTTCGGTGACACGGTACAACCTATCACTGTGCATACGTAGCCCAGTTCACAACCGTGAAGCAATTCTGCAGTTGCCAAGGCTACGTGGATTGTTTTTAGAGCTGCTCAGGTAATTAAAAAAAAAAACAAAAAAAAAAAAACATAGAAATTATGGTAAAACATGCGTTTCACATATTTGCCTGCACTGAGGAAAATAAACACACAAATGAGATCACAAATTGGTGTGAGGCTGATCTTCAGCATATTTATCATCACCGTAACCTATAAATTACCAGCTATGACTGCGCACGCCGCCAAGTCAAACAAAGACAGCTAAAGGTTCGATAAAAGGGTCAGAAAGTCCACCTTCTGCCACTACAAGTGGAAGAAGTGAACATACAAACTTGACGAGCTCTACTGAACAAAAAAAGTAGACCACGCAATTAAACAATAAAATAGCTGTGATAGCTAACATTCAGATTAAAATCAATTCAGCAAAATGGCAGGTGGTATCAAAACTCAATCTATAAATTATGAAGAAAGACATTTAATAATTTCCACAATGATTCAAAGTACCAATTTTAACTTAACCACTTGCCTTTTTGTTGTCAATTTAAATGACCCATCGAGTGTAATTCTTTTGAGTCTCAGCCTACACTGCAACACTAAACCATGCCAACATATGGACATCATCAGCTGTTAATATGTTCTACCATGACACTTTGTTACTATTCCTTACAGCCCCAGCCACTGTACTGTATATACAGCCGAGGTAAATGTTATCATTAAGGCTATATTCTAATTCATATCCATGAGCCAGACTGCACGGTAGGGCCTTCGTGGCACGTTATTTTATGTAACTGATGGAACGCAAGTCTGTCAAACTTAAACAGTCTCCCCAGAGATTTAAGGAAGGTCCTTTTTGTCCCCGTCACAACTTTTCTGTCCCAGACACATGTCACTGTGCATGATTAACGAGGTGGAGGGTTTCACGTTAAACCCGTTTAAGGACTTAGGTGTTGGAGATCCCTGCACGATACAAAGAGCTTCGTTTACAAAGATGAACGTAACTAAAGGCTGGTTCGCATTGCTTCTTGCAGTATGTTTATGCTTTATGTTTATGAGTGCATCAAGGCAGATGGATGACCACAACTCGAGCCCCAGCTAATTGGTTCTGAAGTAGTCGGGATCTGGACGAAAGGAAACAGCAGTCTCTCTGCCTCGGATGAGACTGAAGCTGCTGACTGCTGCCACTGCACAGTACATCGGGCCATGTTAGAGTTTAGACTGCAAGTATTTATAAGCAAACCAAAAGCCATTATCAGTTAAGAATGACCAAGTACTGTGCAAAGTAAAGAAGGGCTCATTTCAGAGATGATCTACTGTAGATGCAACTCAACAGCCATCCTGGCTTAATTTTGGTAAAACAAAAAAAGGATTGGCTACAAAGATTAAAATACAAATAATCAATTGCTCTGTAGAAAGGAAGAGTTCAGAAATGATTCCAGTGGAAAAATCTGGTGTATAAATCACAATCAAGAAAGATTGGGGATCCAGCTGAACTGTTTATTCCGTTTCCCAAAAACAACAAAAAGGCAATCTGATGGTCAGATAAGCGAGCAGCTGCATAGTTTTCCATCCAGCAAGACACGCTCTCAACCTTTTACATACAGATTTGTGCAATCCCTCATCTCTATGGGTTAGTATTTGTAGATGGACAAAAGGATGTGGGGGGAAAGAAATGCTCCCGTCTTGTCTTTGTCTCCATCTCGACTTTTGATGCTTCAGTAACAAATCTCTCTCTCTCTCTCATCCTCTGTTCCATCCATCTCCCTCTGTCTTTCTCCGTCTTCCTGCCCCTCTCGAGCCATGCATTTCCGAGAGCTAGTGTATTCTAAACAGTTATGTTCTTGTTTCCTATGGCTGTAATCTCCACTAACGCGCTGGAGTCCCATTTCCTTTTTCAGCCCTGCGTGCACAGTACCAGCGCAGCCGTGACACAGTGTGTCCATAAAACCTACACGCAAGGCAGAGCAGACACTGTGCAGACCTCAGCTTTAACACATGCATTACATTCAGTATTACGTATCATAATTGTGATTTAAGCCTGGAATGAAAGCACACAAGTAGAGATGAATCTGGCTGCTGCCGTTTCTCATGCAATCATTTCTTTAAATTACTATGCGAACATGAATGTCCTCACTGTAGAAAGCATAAATCTGCGGTATATTCAGAGCATAATTAATCGATTTCTTGGGGGAGTGATACAGTTGCAATCTAGAAGAGGAAGCTCAGAGAGGGCGACAAAACTAACAAGGCCCGTTTTGACTACAGCACAATGAGCAGTAGTGCTGTTATTATATGATTGGTTGGTTGATTAATTAATAAAAAGAAGGTGAAAGTGAAGGATCTGAAATACAGACCCTTTAATTAAATTCCTGTATTTATGTTCCTGTCTGTGTGTTTGTGCAGCTAAGTTGGAAAAAGTGCACACATTTCAGTGCACCAATCAGAATTTAGGAATATCTGAATCTCATTACAGTTGTGGGGATGTTTTCTTATGTTTGATGCCACTGTCAATCAAATCTGATCCAACCACATCAACACAGTCTTAACAAAGCTGATAAGGTGGGATTTTGCATTTTAAACTCTTTATAAATAAGATCTATTGATTTTTATTTTTTATCCAAACTTTAACTATAGCTTATTTATGAGGAATATTTTCTTTATAGAGAAATGCCAAGATTTCAAACCAAGTAAATCGATTAATCCTACTAGAGGAAACAAAGACCAAACAGGTTCCAGGTTCTTAAATGTGAGGATTTGCTGCCTCTCCATGTTTCATAGCCCCAAAGATTTTACATCTTTGGTTTTGTACTGTCACACATAACCAGTTTGATGATGTTGATTAGGGCTGTAGGCATTTTTCACCATATTACAGTAAATTGATTAATTGTAAAGAAATTACGCAAAGATTACCTGATAGAGACAACAATCGTTTGATGCAGCCCTAATGGGAAGCACAGCTTAGCAGAGGTGCATGAAGAAGAAAGGACAATGGACATAGTACCTGCTCTGTGCTTTGTCTTTTCATGCAACACATACTACACTGTAGAGCTGAAACAATTAGTCAATTGACAGAAATTTTTTTTAAAAATTGTGATTGTCAAATAGTAATTAATTAATTAAATAATCGTTAATTTTGTTATTATCGAGCAGAAATGCCATAAAAAAAAAAATCACTGGCTTTAGGTTTTTTAATGTGAGGATTTGCTGCTTTTCGGTTTTGCGTCACTGTAAATTCAATATTTTCGGGTGTGGGTTGGGTTTAAAAAGTAACTTAAAGATGTCACGTTGGGCTCTATGAAATTATGACAGCATTATTGACAATCTGACATCTTTTAGAATAAAAGAATAAATCCTTAATCATAAAATATTACGTGATAACAAAAAGATCCCTAGCAGGAAACACAGGTTAGAAGCAGCGTATCAAAAGGAGAGTATTTGAGAATAGAATAGAGAATCACTATCAAGATTACGTGCCAAACACTCACTGGCTCCAGCTTCCTAAATGTGATTTTGTGCTGCTTTTCTGTTTTGGATCACTGTTAATTAAATAGTTTCAGGCACTGGACTGTTTGTTGGGCAAAACAAGCAGCAAGCTGTATATCTAAAGGGGATATTATGTAAAGGAAATACTATTTATTTTATTAAAAGAGAATCAAAAACACACAAAACTCAAGTGGTATGTCCTCAGTATATTGTGTAGACACCATTTCACACCTTCTTCTGTATCATTAGTGGATCAGAGGAACAACCTTTTCTAACTGAACGTTCTGCTCTGGCTTCTTTCCCTAAATAGTGCGTTGGCGAAATGACATAGCACAAGATAAAATAGTAATGCTAATATCAATAGTTTGTCCATTACAGGTCAGCTAACTGTCCAGCAGAACAGTTACAAAGCTGTTCGTTTTCGATCTCACAAGGCCGATCAATACGGGGGCATACTGTTTCAATTTTGCCAGCATTGATTTTCTCTATAACACTCCAACCCTAAAGCATTCGTCTTTCTGAAGGAAGGATGATTTGATTTACTGAAGAAAAATTGGAGTGCACATCACAAAGATTTTTTTCCGGGCGGGAGTGTGACATGCCAAAAGATGGATGTCCCTTGGCTGGGAAGCCTCTAGCCTAAGGGCGTCCATTAGAGCAGTGGTGCTGCAGAAAATGAGCTGCTTATATGAGGGAGGAGGAGCAGAGGGAGAGGAGTTGGTGCTCAAGGTGTGTGTGTGTGTGTGTAGGCTAGCTATAGGTGAGGATTGTTGGAATAAACCAGGAATAAAAAAAGAATGCTGATGCAGCCTTAAAAAGGAAAGAGTAAGACAAAGTAGGAGGACAGCAAATGCCAGGGAGTATGCACCTGAACCTCTGCATCTTGAATAATGTTTCCGTTTGCCTCAAACAGACTGGCTACATCTCTAGATTGTCAACAGCAGCTCTGGATAATAAAAAAAAAAAAAGTGTGCTGGTTCTACATCTCACTTCAACAGTTTCTCAGCTGCAGCCAGCTTCCTTATTACTTCCCCTGCTTCCTGCATCCAGAGTGAATTTCCATGGTACATTAGTCAGCCTATTAGAATGCAATAAAGAGAAGGTATGAGAGGGGTAAACGAAAAAAAAAAAAAAAAAAAAAGGAGAGTAGTGCGTGTCCCCAGAGACTGAGTTGGCGTTCTACCTCATCTGCCCTCATCTCCCCTCTCTGTCCGTCGACTTTGTCTAGGTGTCATATACATGAAAGATGATTCCTGACCCAAATAAACACGGCAGCAGTCTGGATGCTCAGTGGACCCAAGCTCAAAGAAAGGAAGGGAAAAAAAAAGAGAAATAAATGACATCTGCCAGTTGTTCATTTGTAGCCATCTCACTAGCTGTCCATTTACTTTTTTCCTCCCTTAAAAGGACAGCAGGCTGGCATGTTGTACACCTGAGTCTCAAGGCACTGGGACAGAAATGTATGGATGAACAGGTAGGATCCGTCTATGTCTTGACTGTAGATGACAGACAAGGGCACGAAAACGGTAGATACTGCATCTGTCTGGTCGAACGAATCCTCCCCGGAATGCCCGGTGATACAACTGAAGCAGATAGTGAAACAAGAAAGAGCAGACGGACAAGAAGCGAGAGAAAAGGAGAAGAAATAGTATGGTGTGACGGAGAGAGAGAGGAGGAGAGAGAACCGCAAACAGAAGAAAGACGAAACAGGGGAATGGAAAAGGGAAAATCACCTAACACCTCTTTTCTCCAGAGGCCAGGGCCGCTGTAAGCTGGATATTAAGACACAAATTGCATTCAGGCGGGTCACACTATGTCAGAAGATATTAGATGCCTGCCGTGAGGAAACAACAATTCCCATCAGCTTGTGAGAAAATAATATTTTCATTTTCAGACTCTTTATTGAATGGAATCTTTGGGGAATACGTTTTTATGGCGTGTGAGCAGGCATGCTTGGATTTTACACCGAAGCAACAAAAGGTCGTGTATTGTCTTTGTGTTCCTGGATTTAATTTTTGCAGCTGGAAAAAGGGTGCAGGTTTCATTGTGTGTATCCGTCCGTCCCCTCCTGTTCGTAGTTCCAGGCAGCACACTTTGCTGCACCACATTTTCTGAATGTGTGTAATTAAGGAAAGAACACATTTTGTATTAGGAGGCCTGCAGGTATGCAGGTGTGCTTGTGACTTATTTTTGTCCATCTTTTCCTTTTACTTGTTCTTTTTCTGGGGTTTGCAGCACCAGATGTTTCCCCCTATGCCCGCATACCATGGGATTCAATGCGAAGCTGCACCACCTGACCTTCACAGTAATTGACCAAAAATATTGATGTAATGGCACAGGACTGATTGTGATTTATTAAAAGAGCGCTGCACTCCGAGGCCCAGTGCCAGTGGCTCCCTGCGCCCATCGGCAGCCATTAGGAAAACCATCAATAGCACAACGGCATAAAAGGCCAGTAATGGGGGACTTTTCTGGCCAGGGCTCGTAGAATACAATCAACATAGTAAATAGCATAGCCCTGTGTGAGTACACATAAGACTAATAGAAAGAAAGAGATCGAAGGAGGAATGAAGGCAGGGAAATGGGATAAAGGAAAGAAGAATATGACAAATAATACACCGTACCCTCATACAAGACAAAAAAATAAATAAAAAAACAGAAAAGGAAACAAAGGCAGCCAGAGATAGACTCCTGATCCAATAGCAAACTAACCCTCACCAGACGAGTCTCTGGAGAGTTGCTTCAGCCTAACAAGCGTGAGCCAGCGGCCGTCTCTCCAGCTCGCTATTACACACTACCTGCGCAAACAGCCATCATTAGGGAATTGCTGCATGGGGTTCTGCTGCCTATTTGGCGAAACAAACAGAGGATAGGGCTCCCTCTGTTCTTAATGGGAGCGGAGCTGTTTAAATGGCTTTCATCTCTCTCCCGAGTCAATGCATCATTCAACCCACAGCTGACATTTTCACCTTTGCAAATCAAATTTAATCAAAGTCATGAGTATGGGGGGAATGAGAAAGATTGTGATGAGATTAAAACCATTACAGTGGTTTGAATAATTTCCAAGGATGAGAAAATTACACGCTATGAACACGGTTCATAAAAAAAAATAAAACAACCAGGTGTATCCTCTTGATTAAAGGCTTTTCTGCACAATGCTTCACTTAAGTAACGCTGCCACTTATGGTGTCTCTAAATTATCCCGGCATGTGGAGAACAAAATATATTGTGATAAAATATAGAATCAAAGGATTCTATTCCATTTTTACATTTACAAAAAAACATACGCAAACATCTGCTATGTACAAAAATAAATGCATTATGTTTACGTTTGTGTGAAGCAGTGTGACTTAGCAAAGAAAACCTCAACACCACACAATTCTTCGCCCCCCCCAATTTACGACAGATTTTAACATGTTTTACAAGTCTAATAACCATCTTACTTTAAAAGTCAAATGACAACTTAAATGTGTGAAAACGTCCAGAATGCGGAGGGTTAGTAAGTTGTGTTTTAGTCTCGTTTTTAGACACAGGCTGTGTTTTACCTCATGGAGGAGCTTCCCCAAGCTCCATGTTTGTCAGTCAGGATATTGACTATCTTCTGGATGAGCTGCGTGGCTGTCACATGGTCGCGGTACTTGGCTGCTCGGATCAGGTGGTCACACATTTTCTCCTCATCTCGCTTCTCCGCTGCGTACTGAGCGCAATTAGACTGAGGAACAGAGAAAAGGCACATTACACATTCTGCAAGTGAAGGTATCGCATTTGTGTACCATTGCAAATACATGCACACATGAATTATACAATATATAAATTATGAAAATGTCTTGGCATCTTGTACATATAAACAATACAAACACTAGCACAACAGTGTTTTCACATATAGAAACTCTACTCTTGAGTAGAACCAAATGAAAAGCATAGGGTCATTTTTGTCCTCATGTCATGTTGATTAATAACAGTGGACACGCATTTACTAATGCCCTCCAGCACACCAAATCACACCATACCCACAATGCACAGGGAGGACATTTTTCTCTGTCGGAATTTGTTATCAGAATGGGCCTTTGAACTCTGCGGCGATGGTAAAAGTAAAACACCTTCTGAAGATACCAGCAAGTCCAAACAGTGTTGTGTTTTCCGATCTCTGTTTCAGAATTCCAATCGCAAACTTGAGTTGCACCCAGGACTTACTATTCTTATTGGAGGTGAGCATAAGAAAGGGGGGCAATATGATATGTATAGCACGGCTATCCACACAGATCAACTGGCTTGCAATGGTGCATTTATATTTTCTTCTGTATGGACAGCAAATAAAGCAAATGGCTGCAGTATTAAGAACAAAAGATTATTAAATTATGAATCCTTCAGTTGCATATTACTCTGCTTATCAAATTAACCTTAAACTAACCCATTGATACAGTCATACAGTAAGTATTAACCCAGATGCATGGCTGAACAAATGCAACCTGCTTTCCCAAAGTTACCAGTGAAACGCTTTATAATGGTCCTCCTCTTCAATTTGAACGACAACATTTCATATCTGACAGAAAATCTATAGGTATAAATCACATTAGAGGGGCTTTTCTGCAGGCCGCGGGGCCTTAATTATCAATCTATGTCTCTTTGTGTGGCATTAAAATGGGCCTTGACCTTCCAGCATGACGACCTGTGAAACAGCAAAAGAAAAGGGAGTACGGAAAAGGAATTTCTGAGTGTTTCAAATTTTCAACCAGAGAATGCTTTCTGTGGCTGTGCTGGGTGTGAGAGAGAGTTACAGTGTGTGTGTGTGTGTGTGTGTGTGTGTGTGTGTGTTGCATGTCCATTAATCTTGATCAGCGGCACTGAAAGCAAGCAGGGACCGGGAACAAGCAAAAATAACTGGACCAAAGGAAGAGCTAAGGATAGTGTTCAAAATACTACAATTCGTAGAATATGTGCAGCAGGTACAACAGAGAAACACTCTCCAAAACATTTTATTTATTTATTTTATACAGGATTATAATTATAAATTTTGCCAAAATAATTGGTTTTGTGGATTTCCATCCTTTAAAAAAAAAAAAAAAAAAAA
>JAVQJF010127767.1:0-25593 GCA_036023855.1 Gadopsis marmoratus | reverse complement strand
CAGCTCTTCTTTCAGCCCTTGGTGTTTCTCCAGCTTCTCGTGTTCCTTCTTCCTGACGTTGCTGTTCTTGGGATTGTTACATCCATCACTGCTGCCTTCTTCTGCTGTTTGTCCATCACTACTATGTCCGGTTGGTTCACCATCACCAGTTTGTCCGTCTGTATCTGGATGTCCCACAGGATCTTAGCTTGGTCATTCTCAACCACTTTCGGAGGTGTTTCCCATTGTGACCTTGGGACTTCCAGCCCATACTGGCACAGATGTTCCTGTACACTCTGCAGCCACTTGCTTATGGCGTTCCACGTATACCCTGCCTACTAGCATCTTACAGCCCGCCATTATGTGCTCTATTGTTTCAGGGGCATGTTTGCACAGTCTGCACCTGGGGTCCTGCCTGGTGTGGTAGATCCCGGCCTCTATTGATCTTGTGCTCAGATGCTGTTCCTGTGTTGCCATGATTAGTGCCTCTGTGCTGTCTTTCAGTCCAGCCTTTTCTTCTATCTGCCGGTGGTCCATGTCGTGCAGGGGTTTGTCCTTGGTGATGTTACAATTTCCCATTGTTAGAAATCTGATCTATGCATGTCTTCTTATCGAATGTCCACACAAAGCTTGAGTACTGTCAAGCAAATAGCGTCTCCACTGTGCTCCAGTGCTATATATTCAAATTAAGTAGAATATGCATACATTTGGCACAAAATTGGCCCCTTTCAATGCAAATGACCCCTCAAGTCCAATCCACACACCACCTATTTTCAACCAGGAACATGATCTTTCCTTAAACTCAGCCAAGGGCTTTCACTTTATCCCATAGATCCCAAATTATGCATTGTGTATCACAAATTTCTAAAATTGCAGCCCTTCTTTTCAGAGTCAGTCAGAAACCAGTGCGCCCAATGTTACTGCAATGGCCACAGTCAGAATTGCAGCTCACGTGAAACCCAAAAATACTTTTTACCAGTTGCTTTCAAACTAAGTAACTATAAAATGATGGATACACGTTTGTATAAATCTCACAAACACTGTGAAATGACTCTTTGTGTTATCAGAATTTGAGCCATTAGCCAAGTCATAAGGGCCATACATTACAAGTACATCTGTTTTGTGCCAGTCGTGTGAGAGAGCAGCAAGTCAGTGGCTCTGCAAGAGAAGGACTCTAATGCTCGTTCATTATAGGCCCAACAAACACGGAAGCCTCAAGACCCTTGGAAAATAACATTTCCCGGGTATGTGCCCAGCGAGCAACTTTTACTGTGATGAATGGGGAGTCCATCTTGGAACAGACTATCTGGTTCTCTTAAAGGAATAGCCCAGCGATTTAGTTTTGCACTTTGATAAAGTTGGGGGAGTTACAGCCCTACAGAATCAGTAAAGGTTGGCAGCCGAGGTATCCTGATTTTTAGTCCCCAGTTTCAGACAAACTCAGAAAACACCGGATACTACATTTCCTGCAACTCCATGGCATTTTTTGTACCTTTTTTAGAGACTGTCTGAAAGATGCAACAAAGAAAGGCTGTCCGTTTGTATGATTTATTTAGCGGAGACTGCAACAGCATGGAAAATACAGAGTTCTTAGAGAGTTCGGGGGGCAGTGGGATGCAGCCAGGTACAGACTATGACGTCCTACCTTTGAGTGTGGCTAAAACACCTTAAACCATAAACTGAACAGGTTTTATACCCACAATCATCAGCACTGTCGTATTACAGATTGACCAAGGACTTACTGCTTGGCAGGATTCAGAATGACCCAATACAGATGTGACAGCTCCCAGGTCAACAGCAGCAGCGTGGCTGTGGAGAAGGAAGGAGTACATCGTATAAATCTTTTGCCTTCAGGAAAAAGCTAAAAGGAGATTGGATTGTGCTCTACTTCAGGAATCAATCCCACAGGATTTGACTATTGGATTCCCAAAAGAGACAGAAAGTCAAGTGTAGAAATGATTCAGTGCAGAAGCAGCAGAGACTCTCCAGAGAGCTCCTCAAACACCTTTATGACATTACTGCTACACGCTGTCAGTACGGAGGCTGCTGGACTGGTGAACCGTGCAGCTGCAACACAAACTGGAACTCATGAAAGAATACTGAAGTACAACTACGGTTGTGCTTCACAGTAGGAAATCAGTTCTACTGGACTCAAAATGAATTAGGCATATCTGCTCCAGCTGTTAGACATGTCAATGTTTCTATCACCTTTCTCAAAAACACCAAGAGCCTCATTTTGATGGCTCCGCAATTCATTTATGGCCATTTTTCTGTATTTTACATATTCTCCGTAATTTCCTGACCTTCATTTTACCCACCTGTGTGGTATTTTGGGGCCCAGTGCAGCAACAATGTCCGTTTCTGGCACAACGTCACTTCTAGTTTGGTGACTTCACCAACAAAATACTGGCAGCAAGTTGCCAAGCAGTACTGGAATAGTGCTGAAATTGTAAATGAACTATTTTGATCAATCACTGCATAAAAAATGTACTTTTAATGTGGATAAGCAGGAATGCAAATCAATCATTATCTATAAATTATTAATTGTACATAACGGGGGGAAAATGTGGAGCTTGCTGATACCATAAACACAATCGCAGTTGACAGACTTCCAAGGGATTGCAATTGCTGTTGCATTTACTTGGTGCAGGTTACATTTTGTGGATGTTAAGCAGTTAAATCCCAAACTAAGCTGGTAAGAATATTTCAAAGAATCAATATTGTTTTTATTTTTTAATCAAAGCTTGTACATTATTTCTGCACCTGATTGCAGCCTTACTGAACCCTAAAGCAGTTCTCCAATGACCATTGCTGTTTTGTGCATTAAACACTCAGTAAGAGGATCTTAAAGGTTTATGTTTTATTCCCTGAAAGACAATTACAATCCTAAAATACAAGCACATTTTCTGCTACACTCAGATTCGAGCTTTAGCACTGGAAAAGGCCACCGGAGAGGTGTTTTGCATGGCAACATAGGAGAGAGAGGCGCAACGAGTGGAGTGAGACGAGGAAGTAAGGAGCCATGATCTCAAAATGATGAGATTCGGACCAGTCTGGTCTCTCTCTCTCTCTCTCTCTCTCTCTCTCTCTCTCTCTCCCTTTTTTTGCCAAATGCTTACACACTCAGAGTGAACGCTTAGATAAAAGCATCAAAACCTTTGTACCTTTTGCATCTTAGTTTAAGGCATGGTTAATAACACATTCTCTGCTTTGCAACTCTGCAACACACTTCTAGCACAACACTACACACTGTTTCTTACATTAGACACTTTGCTCAAGAATGAAATCTCTTCTATTCAGAATGCAAAACATACCTGAAATTGTGTTAACACACAAAAACACCTATACATTAGTTTTCACAGTTGTTTACACACTAAAATTGGAACTCGAAATGCAATCACTGGAACCTGAAACTCATGTAGCAAAACCCTAAAATAAGTCTGCAAAACTGCAAGCATAAGTTCTGCGTTGCAATTTTTGCTAAACACTACACACAGTTATCTACATTAGGGACAACATTTAAAGTTAAACTCTGCTTTGGTAACACAGCTTTATTTACCAAAGGCAACACCCGGTCCTCTCAGGTGCAAACACTAGCTGCTTAAATGTCGACTTAGAAAATAGAGCTTTAGTACTATACAAAGGCCACAGATGAGCTCTGCTGTTTGAGGAAAATGGAAGTCAATGGTGAAGCAAGAGTGAGAAGTCAAGGAGTGAGAGTGTTGTGACGCCTGTAGCTGTGGACCCAAGCACAGACCGAAGCACAGCTATGGAAATAAAAGAAGGGTTTATTTTAAGGCAAGGCGCAGGGACGGAGCAGGGATGGGCGGAGGACAGGCGCTGAGGGGGCTGGGTGACGTGGCTGGCTGCTGGTCTGGGTGGAAGGAGAGAGAGGAAAGACACGACGATGAATAAATGCAGGCAGACAGGAATAATCCGGGGAACACTGGAGACAAGAGAACACGGTTAAACGTGGCATAAATCACACTGGATGTAACCAGTTATCTAATTATAATAAGCATATTTTTGGATCTTCTGCAGACCTGAGAGATGACCAGGCCATGGTGGACGACACCGGCTGTCCACACCAGGGCTGGAGGCCGCTATTGTGAACATGGTGGTGGCAAACAATACAATTAGACTACGAGAAACCCAGAACCACATAAATATTCAATAACATTCACCAGGTGGGCTGGTGGGCTACATTGGACCGTGTGTTACAGTCCGGATGAAACAGGTCTACAGGGTGCCATTGTTAATGTCCATGCACATTTTGGTTTTGTCTTTATGTCATTAGAGTTTTGAATACATGTAAAGTGACATACATACATGTTGGCATGGACCTACTGACATTCATGCTGTTGTGTGTTGAGCAGATCAGTGTTCTGGTTGGTAGAAGGATCTATTCACATGATGGCCTGTGTGTAATGTAATGCAGAAACACGTTTTGGAAGGAGGAAACAGGCTTGAATGCAGTGTGTGCTGGTGCCGGAGCTTTGTAGCGTTTTCAGAAAGTGAGCTTCAGAAAACGTGTGTCAGCATGTGCGTCAATCACTCTGAGCCTCAGCACTACAAACAGACATCCGGTAAACTCAACGCTTTGTGAGGGAGAGAGAGGAGGATGAAGGGGACCAGGCAGTAGACAGAGACATGTGTCCAACAGCATTAGGGCAACTTCGGTAGTTGGGACGCAGCATGCAGCCAGGGATTATGATTCTTGTGGCGTGGATGAGGTGATGTGGCCAGACCCTAACAGAGGGCAGGGTCCGTAAACCATCCACCCTGTTCCTTTATAATACTTTTAAATTGAAATTCTGTGAGTTTCCACTGACATTGTATTGATTACTGTGCTGTAATCCTCCTTTTCTTTGTGTGTTGTTCCTGTGACACCCTGCAATAGAAAAGAAAAAAGCTCTATATTTTCCTTCCTGAAACCTTTATATTTTTGTGTTCATTGAAATCACACAATCTCAACATTTCACAGAAGCCTGAATGAGAATGAAAAAGGTATACAGAGTTCTAAAGACAGTGGTGTGTTGTTGCTTTGAAGGAGTAATTCACACGTTGCGTGTGTGTATCATTCTGTCGGAAAAATGCCGTTTTGAAGACAGATTGTCAGGTTGTGGCTGCAGAGTTTCGTTCCGATATAAAAGTGAGGTGTTGTGTAACGTTGTGCGTTATGTGTCAGTTTAGTGTGCTAACTGTAATGACTCCTGATCAACCACTAAAGCTCAGCATTCTGGGTTCTTTTTTTCTTTGGGGGGGGTTGAACAATTAGTCGATCAGACACATATCATTTACCTGGCATACTGATCCGTAGAGAGAATATTGAGAATATCCTTGTACTTGTTAGCTGTCATTTTCATGCATGAAAGAGACTCCTTCCACGGACCATTTATGAGATTGGAACACAAACACAGTGAACCTCAATATCTCAAAACTGCTCAAAACGCAGATGGAACTTTATAATTCTAAGGTGGCGACTGCCAGGTGAGGAAAGGTGGCGTTTTATAATCGTGGGGGGTGATTCATTCACCATTCTCTTCCAGTCAGACAGTGGTTTACAGCCCACATCACTGGTTTATCACCAGCAGCCACATGGTCAGATGTCCCTCTTGGACACAGTGGATGCTGGACCTCTTTTGAGATGTGTATGAAGTGTTTTGGTGCATTAGCACCTTTTGGACGTGAGATGAACCTCTTGTGCTGAGCTGCGTGTCGGTAAAGACGAGTGTGTGTGTGTGTGTGTGTGTGAAGAGTTTTATAAAGGTGAACTCGGTATAGAGAAATTCATGCTACCACTTGTGAGTAAAAGTGAAGGTTATTACTGGTGTGTGTGGTTGTTTGTGTGTGGCGACTTGTGTGTCCCAACTTGTGTGCACACAGTTCGAGTGTCATCACTGTGTGTGTTTGCTGCACACACACACACACACACACACACACACTGTCCTGGAGACAGAGTTATTGTTGTGAGGGCCAAGGTTATCCATCTGTCCTAATATGTGTCCAACTAAGAACCAATTCATAGCCCATCAGTGGGATGGAGAGAAAGTGTGAGGGAGACAACAAGCATGCCCTGGTGTCAGGTGTGTGTGTGTGTGTGTGAGCTGTCAGGAAGTTGGTGGATAAGCAGAGCTGACAGGGGAAGAGGCCATGATGGCGTTCCAGGACTAAACTCCTCTGCTTTATGTCAGCCAGCTAATGGATCCAGTGGCAGGTCCTGTCCCTTGTCACCTCCACCTGTCCCAGCTGCAAAACAAAGACTATTTTCACCATTCACACATTCCTTTGAGCTGCTCTCACCAATGAAGATCAAGTACAGCAGGGGAAAACTTTGCAGGAAACATCTCTGTTAAACTTAAATCCCCTCTATGCTTTAGGCTAAGGCCAGCCACTGTGCATGCGTACTGTTGAATCAGGCGTCTCTGGATATTTTTACAGTAATGTGGCTTTTCTGTCACCTTTGAGAGATCAGAAAAACAAAAAGGCATTTTTGACAGGATATTCCCATGGAGGTGCTTTAACTCCACACTGGCTACTTGCTGCACTGGTTCCAGTCTACAGAGGGGGTATCTACAGTCACCAGCAGAAGCGAAGACTGCATACTCTCCAACAAAGAATAGATATTTCAGATGACAAGTTGATATGTCCCAATAAGGCCTGGGCGATAACATGATAACGACAATTGTGATATAATTTTTCTCAATATCTATCTAACAAATGTTAAGTGATGAATACTATAATTAAACCACTCATACACCAGGGAAGGGGGGCTCTAATGCACCTTGAGCGCTAGTTGCTGCATGTCATTAAACAAGAAGAAGTAGAGCCAATCAGAAGCCAGGAATAAAAGAGCCCGTCACATTGCAAGAACAAAACAGCCAATCAGAAGCCAGGATTAAATGAGACAATCAGAATCTAAGCATCAAAGAGGGCATTAACATTCCCTTTGAATATTTATTTCATGACATAGACAGGTCCCCACCGGTTGGCTGTCAGCATCGGCCTTAAAGGTTCAGGGCTGGTTTAAAACAGTAGTTGTGTGTTGAGCCATTTTATAAATTTGGTAAGAAATGTGAATATCAACAGCAGCACTGGTGTGTTTCATCACAGCACAGTCAAATCATTTGGTTTATAGCTCAAAAACCCTGTTTAACTGAGCACTACCTGTTTGAACGGCACGTTAAAGTGGCTGCATGAATCTTCATAAATCCATCATCTCAACTAAATGACACCTTCATGACTGAGCAGCCTAAACCTTAATTATCTCCTTTCAGAATTCTGTGAGAGCTGTTGGTTTCCCCCCTCTCTTTCCAATAGCTATAGGTCAGTCTGCTGTTTGATCTTCAGTGGTATTTCCAGTCATAATGGCCTAACTGCAGTCCTAGTCAAATACCATTCAAATCAGCGGTGATGGAGCCAGACCTGTGGCCTTTGTGAGGCTGCCATTTGGGTGGAAAATTTGCAGCCTGACCAGCAGCCGGTGCCCAGGGACTGTCTGCGGTTTCAAACTGAATTATGAGTTTATTTCATGTGGGCCTTTACAGTCCCGGGAGAAGAGAATAAAAGTCTTCCAGGGAGTAGTATCTCCCAGCCTCAAAAAAGGCTATAACATAGCAGTCATGCAGATACGGGTCTGATTATGTGTGGCAGGTTGTTTTTAATAATGTATCATAGCACTGGAGGAAGGGACAGGGAGCAAGCTGAACACTTAAACCTTCATTAAATGTACAATTAGAGAAAACTGACAGAAGGAAGAAGGAGAAAGAATGTGTTTTGCTTGTGGTGTGCCCTTCCTCTCTTAATCCTAGTCCTCAGTCAAAGCTCCTTGAAGCTGCTAATCATTGACGCATGAGCAGCATGCATAGCATTCGCACTGCTCCAATTGACAGATGGAAATGTTTGACCTGGGAATGGCAAGGGCACATCCAGAGTCTAACACTCCCATTCTCAACTGCTTCTTCTCCGTTTGCCAGTGTTGTCCTTCCTCTGCAACAACAGCTGGGCCCTCTCCTTAAATCTGACTGAGTGCCGGGTCATTATGGAATTATCTGAATGCTGTGTCACACTGTGTTGGTGGGAAAGATGTACAAGATGTTGTTTGAATGCATTTGAAGGTACAGGTGTTTGTAGCTGTTCTGAATGGCCACACACAAAGAGGGCTGAAACCTGATCAGTGGTCCAAATGGGGATAAAGGTGCACACTCGTGCACTCAGACTCTCCTCGAAAGCCTCCACGGTGCTGCAAATGGTGATAACGTTGTGACTTTACATGAAAACAAGTAGGCATGTAGGTTTAATTATTACATTTTGAAGGGAATAATGCTGGATTGAAACTATTATTGTTGTCTTACATTTCAGTCAGTTTCATGAATTATAGGTAATGTATTTTGTGTGTGTGTGTGTGTTTGGGTAAGTGTGCTTTCTCGCCATGACTGCATGGCGAACCTTGCAGTGATTGGATGTTTCTTTCAGGAATGCACCTCGGGGTGACCTGTCCTGACCTGGTGAAGGTTTCGGAAATCTTAAAGTCTGGGATTAAGATTGTGACCCTGAAATTGCATGGGAAAACTGTGTAAATACAACTTCAGCAAGTGCAGGTCAAGGTTGAAGCAGGAAGTCTGTCTGTAAACCCTGATGGTTGTGTCCAACGGACAGCTTAGTTAATAATTGTACTACCCTTCTTCGTTCTCTCAACCCCGTTAATTTAGCTAAGCTACTTTGTCTGACTATTTCTTTTAGTGATGTTGCTGTGTTTTGAGATCTCAGCTATTTGTCTTGTGAGTACGATGTTTTAATAACTGATATCCGGAGCAGCAGAGCAACACAAAGCCAGTTTCTCTGTAAGTGCTCTAACCTCCACTACCTTGGCTTGTAAACTAAATGATTAACCCTACTGGTACAGAAAGTTGTGAAAAGATGATGCGATTACATCCTGAGAATAATCTGCTTCACCCTGGTTGTGTTGTTAGGCTTGTGTATATTATCAAAAGAGGAATATTCCCCTCGGTGAACATTTGATGTTGGGAAGGCACCAACCTGCAGTGGTGAACGCATCCCCCCTTTTAGAGGAGGCCAGGAGAAAAATCAATTATCTGCCATATTGATCAGAAACGTCCGTCTGTTTTAAAGCTTCCGGATGAACGCTGTTGACTCTTTAATTGAAACGTTTGCCGTGTGCTGAGCGCAGGTCCTCTGGCAGCTGTTGTGTTTGGCCTGCTTTGCATTTTCTCTCTGCTTATTGACGTCTTGTTGCCCTACAGCAGCCAGTTGAATGCTAAGAGGATTAAGAAATTGCAAAGAGGAGGAGGAGGAGGAGACAGAGGAGAGGAGAGGCACACATTCTACGTGTGCTTATAGGCTGCACATCAGCTTACAGCTGTGATTAGACTCATCTACAGTAGAGGGCTGAATGAAGGGATACTAAACCAGCTATTTGATCCTCATAAAAGTCATGATGGGAAACATCCCTCCGTATTTCCAGTCTGGTGGAAATGGTTAGGGATGCTGCATTAGTAGCATGGCTGCTAGTTACATAGGTGTAATTTACAGCTGTATAGCTGAGTAGTGGATGATGTGCTGGGTTTAACTTAAACTACTATCTTAAAGTGGCTATAATCAATATTTGTAGAGTAACAATGTCTGAAATGACGACGCTCGTAGTGATTATCACCTGCACCCCCCCCCCCCAGGTTTACGGAGCTTTATAGTGAGTTTCAGCTCATTTTATCTGTCCAACCTCTTTGGTTTTTGTTCATTCTTACAGTGTAATATTCAGATACAGCAGGCGGCTGTTAGAATCTGTAAAAACACACTGTCCACTAGCTGCTCAGCACCGAACAGCAGACACAGTTAGGGACGAGCTGAGGAACGTAGTGGAGCGTTCAGCAGCTGAACATATTTCCCTGCAGGAGTTGGTGGAAACCAAAACAGATCCAACACAGGCTGAATATTGGACTTGTATTCACTGGGTGAATGCCAGTGTTACTTTTGTTAGTGCTGGATGTGAACAGTTTGCTAAAAACATCACTAGATCAACTCAGAAGGTTCCTGCTCCTCCAAGTGACCAAGAAAATGAGTTATTGCAGGTTTCATTCACTAGTTTGTTTACTCCAAAAGTGGAAGAAGAATTCAGATCCTTAACTGGTTTCAGTAAAAGTAAAAATACCACAATACTCAATAAAAAAGTACATGTGTCATAGTGAGCACACATCCACTCAAACAAAAACAAAAACATGCATAATGCAGACTGTGGAATCTCTCTATCTATCTGAGTATACATAGTATAAGTATAGTAGTTTTAAGAATATTTTGTGATTACTTCAGTACTGAATAATCATTACTTGACTCTGTCTATCTGGTATCAGAGTGAAAATAATGATCTGGATATGACAGGCATCTTCCTGAAGAGGTTGTTTTTTTTGGGTTGAATTCCCAATTATCTGGCGGTGAGATTATTTATTTATCTTGACCATATTTCTGTTTCTGTTTTGGCACATTGACACCCGTACACATGCTTTCACACAATAATGCATCTGTACATAAAGGGGCTTTTGGGGAGATATTTTCCTCTGCTATCCCAAGGGACACTCTCTGGGTTTTACTTTGATTTCTTATGTTATGCATCATATTTGATGCTATATGGTCGTCTGAGTGTGACCTGTTCAAATATTATTATAATTCACATCAACATTGTAAAATCCAAAGCTACTTAGTCTAATTACATCATTTTTATTTTGGTTACACACAGAAGCTAGTAGGATAATGAGCCTAATATACCGCATGGTATCACATGTACTGTGTGTGACCTATACTTGCCTCCAACCGCAGTATAAATCACTTCCTGTATTCCGCCGCTCTGCTGCTCACCTCCCTGTGCACCTGAGGAGACCTGAGAGCGAAGTTTTCAAAAATATGTGCACTGAAAAAGAAAATTCATAATGGAGGTGAAGCTTCCTGGTAATAAAGTGTGTGCAGTGGAGGTGGTAATAACTCCTGACCCTATTAAATTAATTAAGCCACAGCTTATCATAATGGAGGGATGGAGTGAGAGAGAGAAAGAAATGAGTGTGGTGGAATATGGTAGCAGTCCTTCTGAAAGCCTCTGGATGATGAGGCTGGAGGGTAGGCACGCCGAACAAATGCATAACTTATTAAATTAGTGTCGGTCTCCACGGGATGCACAATAATTGTCCTCCATGTCATTAAATTCAGCCTGCTTCTCACTGCGCTTCACATGATTCTTCAGCCAGCAACAGTCCACAGCCACTGATACCTGCATGCACTGGCCCTGTGTGTGTTTGTGTGCAGGCATAATGTTCTGTCCCAAAGCTAAGGTTAACACCAAATTAAAGGATAAGTGCTGTGTATTACAGCATGCACATTATTGTGGTAATTTTATCCATCATTCATTTTAGTAACAACAAAGTACTCACCAAGTTACTTGTTATGTTTAAGTATGGTATGCATGTAAAAGTTAATGTATTGGTTTAATTCCAGGGTTCATCCTGTCCACTTGTCCTTGAGCATGAGACTGAAGCGTGCTCAAAGTTGCATAGCAGCTCCGCCGCCATCGGTGCGTGAAACCACCAAGATGCACTCACTTTCAGTTTTACCTCCAAATGAAGTAGCAGATCATTTGAGTGAACGGTTGGCTTGTTTTGTCTGATCATCTGACTTCTGGCACAAAGGAGTAACCATGATAATTATCTGGGCAATATATCAGCAGAATGCCGAATGCACATCCAGGAAAGGTCTTGGAAATACAGCACTGCTTCACACTTTGCCTTTAGACCACTGAGCAGAACAAGGGAGCTCATGTTTGGCTCAGTCTTGCGGCGTACACCTGGTAGTTGGGTCGCATCGAGGCCGGATGACATTCAGACCACAAACAAACCAATCCAGAGACCAAGACCACCTCCTCTCAAGGGTCTCAGTGGTTGACTCGGGTTGAACCCCAGTGAGATCAGTGTCCACAGCTGCCCAAACGAATCGCTACAATGGAGAAAACAGACCAGGGTCCGATTTTAGTGGACAACAAAGCAACAAACTACCACCTATATCTCAGATGTGTGCAGTGATTCAAACACAGGTAGTAAGACCAGGTAAAGTACCGACAAGGAGCAGGCAAAAGACGAAAGCCAAAACAAACGAGGTCATAACAGGGGAGCAGAAACACTAAGGCACGAGAACGAACTGGGACAGAAAGACAGCAGGGGAAGTACAGACAACGGTGAATCACCAACGTGGCGGGAACCTAATGAGGCCCGGAAGCAGTCCACAGACCTACGGGTGCACACGGGATGTTACAGAACCATTGCAGCCGTGATCTGGCTGAATGAAATAAAGTGAAATGAAACGGTAGAAAATAAGACTTCTCAAACTGCAGTGAGTCAATTCAAACTAATAAAATAAACCTGTCGTTCTATGTCGGGGAACATTTAGCTCGTCATCTAAAGTAAACCTGTAAATTCCAATTCATTGCAGTGGATCTAGTGACTTCTTCAGTTTGTCATTTATAGCTGCATATAATAATATTTGGTAAGTAGGTCTGGGTTTGTAACTTCAACACTCCTAGATCATCTTTCATCATCTCAAAGTGAGGAATTAAAAAGCATCGTTTTGGTTTCAGATAAGAGTCGCTGCAGGTTTTGATGGCAAGTCTTTGTGTCTGCAGGGAGCTTGGCTTTAGTGAACATGCTAATGCCCTCTTTTCTATATTGGGTCTCTTTCCGTGTCTGACATGATGAGGAGTAATGGCCTTTTAAATGGAAGCATCCAGCAGTGTCTGCTAAGGGAAGGAGGCTGATGGGATGAGACCTGTTTTTAACCGCCGCGTCCCATGTGGAGATCTGACAAGCGTCGGCACCATCCCCTTCCTAATCCGCTAAAAGTCAGCTGAGCTCAACGTGCTTTTTTTTTGCCAAAGACCTGCTTTACATTCTCGTAACATATTTGTACCTGGGATGCTGAATGATTCAGGGGCCCAGAGGTTGGTAGGGACCCGGAAACGTGGCAGGGATTAGATATTTGCTGTTACAGGATTCTGAGGGAGCTGCTTTCAGGGCCCCACTTATTCTTAAAACAAAACTGCCCACTACTTCTCCAGCTGAGGATGTTTCTTCTTTTTTTTTCTTGTCAAATTAGTCAAATTAATAGCTGATTTTTATCAGCTAACAATTTCAGCACTAGATGAAATGATGCATCCTGCAGCATAACACCATGAAGGAAATGGTTCTGCACGTCCACCAGAGTTGGGTCAGACGTGCCCTGAGACTCAGCTTTGTCTTTTTTTTTATCAGATTATGGTTTAAGATCCACTTTTTTTTGTTAAAATTGCAAATAGGACCACAGTTTTTCAAGGAAAAACTGGCCAGAATACAAAGAACGGTGTTTCTGCTGACGCCAGCGTTGCTTGTGCTGCCGGTTCTGTGATTGGAGAGTCTGCTGTTAGGCTGCTTTCAGTCAGAATCCGGTGTTTCTGCCATTAACCGCAGGGTTGTGCAGCAGTGTGGGAGTATCACACACTAACCAGCAATCCCAGATGGAAGACAGATACAAGCCTAGCGGCTGCATCGCGATTAGCGTCTTTGTACTTCTCTTGGCAGCTGATGCACAGTCATCACAGCGCTGATCGATCAGTCGCTCTTCCATCTTCACAGACACTCGGTGAACAGTGGAATATTATGGTAAAAAGCTAATGCTACAATGCTACATGGTAAAAACGTTGTTCTTCACCTGGGCGCCTGCCGGACTGATCGCTGGCGTCACGTCAGGTTGCATTTCTCTAGAAGTTGATTCTGTTTTAGCAGCTGCAGCACCTGATTGTCTGACCGCAGTCTAACAACACAGCGTTGGTCTGGCAGTAGCCTTGTTTGGGACTGTATCATCCACAGTGTGGGAGAAACGTTTAGGGAAGCGGCTTCTCAGAGGTGGGACAGTTAACCTGGCATACTGTATATAAACCAAACCAACCAGTTATCATTCTTGAAGCCTTGGCCACTTTCAATAAAGCATAAATCTCACCTTTGCATGGCTTGTCCAAGTTTGTTATCGAGTGTGGCTGGTTTGGCCTCTTTGCTGGTCGTTGTGGCTGAAAGTACAAGAGCTTCTGACCAACTGGTTGCAGTGTGAGTGAGTGTTTTCCCACCAACCAGTCTCAGGGGGCAGTAATGAGCCCATCCCATCAGGGTGCACCAGAGTGAGGCGAACTAACATAACTAATTGACAAAAGAGTAGTGAACATCTGCTTCCCGAGGGTTTCTTATGAGAACCAATCCAGACCATCTCCCACACGACCCCAAAAATGCTTTAAGAAGAGAAATGTATTTTGAACATAGTACATGAACATAGTTATTCCTAAAATTGTAACATCGGTTGTTGTAGTGCCATCGTCTGGCCATTTCTGTAATATTTGTTGCTTTGTCAGTGACTCGTGTATGTGCATCATCCCTCAGTTTGCTATGCAAAGCAGACACTCTAATCAACTAGTTTTCTCTTCTCTTGTCATCCTACCACCTCCCTGTTTGCAGTGCTGTAGGTGGAACATGACATAAAAGTTCTCTCTGTAGAATGGCGAAATGTCAAGATGGAGAGAGGAACACAGGAAGAAATACTCAGGCAAGCAGAGAGAGAGAAGTCTGTGAGATGATGAAAAATGGAAAAACGCAGAGAAGTGAGGAGAATGTTCAGTGTGAGCTGGAAATAATAAAGAGGGGTCAAAAAGACAGGACAATTAAAGGTCCTTAGTGACGTGCAGCAGGACGGTTGGATGTTTCTGTCCGAGCAAACAGACGAGAAGCAGAAGAGGGAACGCTTCAGGGAACGTTGGTGGGAGCTGATAATGAGGACTCGCCTGTAAACAATGACTGAAACACTTTATGAATTTGATCTGTGACATACACAGAGGGGATACAGACACATTCCGTTAATTAGCATGACTAATTAGCTGCAATGCAACGATAATTAATTTAAAAGGCGATATTTAAATTAATTATTGATTACATTAATTAAGTCAGAGGGGGGTACGAGGGGGCGCGGGGGTAATTAAGATAAATGTTAAATTGTGTTGGTAATTAAGTTAGGACTGGAGCGAGATGATGATGATGATGATGATGTAAAGACAGGAGGGGAGAGGAGCAGCAGACTGTCATGTGGATGTTCATCCATCGCCAGGCTGCGAGGAGAAAGAGATGGAGAAAGATGGAGATATAGACAGGGGAAGAAAGAAGGGGGGGGCTCGCACACTCTCAGATGCATCACTGAGAGACTTGCTGATCAGCTGTGCGCAGTCTTTCCGTAGTGTTCTTACTAATGAGTGCCTATTGATTGTGTAAGCCCTTTGATCAGAGCACTGGATCGCTGGTTAACGCTGGACTGCTGCTGCTGCTGGTAATTACAGCGAGAGCAGACACAAAGACGGCTGCCGGCTCGCCACATCACGGACACACCAAATCTGCAGGGCTCACAATGAAAGCCATTAGCAGCAGCGATGAATACAATCTGAATACAATACAACTTTATTGGTGTGGGGAGGAAGGGGGAAGATAAAAATGTATATAATGATGGTGTTATATATGTAGACCTATTCAATTAAAGAACACATTGAGGCTACAAAATAAAGTGCAGGGCACTTTGCAGCCTTTGTGTCCAACAGATCTTCCTTTGTATGGCTTAGCTAGAATTAACCAGAACAAGCATTGTTAGGCTACAGAAATGAATTCAATTCCATTCAGTTTTATTTATAAAGCACCATATATTGACAACTTATCTCATAGCACTTGTTAATATAGAGCAGGTCCAGACCGACTCTTTATGTACACACACACATATATGTATATATATATATATACACAACTCTGGAGAAACTTAAGCGACCACTCCAAATTTTCCAAAGTTCATTTAACTCAAACACTATATATAGTAAAAAACTGTAGGTTAGAACTGATCATTTTACAGTGCTCTCTTAAGTTTTTCCCAGAGCTGTGCATGTATAGACCCAACTATTCCCACCATGAGCAGCACTGGGAGACCGTGGCAAGGACGAACTGCCTTTAACAGGGAAACCAAGGCAAAGTTTCACAGCATCACAGCGAGTTTGCTGTTGTTCTCGCCGGTCCGAACATCACTCTGCAAGTCTTGAGCAAAGTCCTCCGCACTCGGTTCAGGGTTAGGGGGGGATTGTTCGGGAAGCGTCAGTGGCATGTCCAGATTCCTTGAACGGGTCGGGGCACTGACTCTGGCACTGGTATCCCAAAGAGGACAACATCAGATGGAAATGAGACTTGGCATTACAACCTATATATTTTGTCTTATTACAAGCTATGATCAACTCACCTGTTGTGTAAATGTATACTCTCATTTCCTGTTTCAGTCCATCTTTATATTTTAATGGACTGGCAGATATGTGTAAACTGTTCCTGTTGGTTCCATTTCTACTGTCCCTGCATCAAGCCGCTTCCTGTAGCGTTAATGGACCATCACACGTCAGTTAAAGTGCATTACACAGCATTTCAAAGTCCGCTCCGTTGTTTCACAGTTTCACGTCCAGGGCCTGTACTGTGAACACAGAGGTCATAAGTACAGTGAAATCAGGAAGGTTTCTGCTTTCTCACTGAAAAAGGTCTTCTTCATCATCGCCGTCATCATGCTACAGAGCAGATCATCAGTTTTATTTTACTGGACCACTGAAACCAGCCCTGCGTCTTCGCTCAGACAAAGGGTGGGTCGTGCTGCATAGGAACCTGTGATCTGGTAAACCCAGCTGGACTCACAGATTATTGTGTTTAAAGGCCAATCAGATGCGGGTCAGGGTTTTACATCTCCTGCATAGGAACTCAGGGCGACATAATTGCTGCCGTGATCATTTTCCTGTGACCTCTGTGTTGGCAGCCCCGCCGTGTTGATGGACCGGCCTCATTCACAACAATAAGAGCTGCTTTTTATCACGCAGGGCTAACGATAAATCTGATCGTGGCATTAAGGAGCACCTTAACACCCCATTTTATCTTGGACATGCACCCTTCACAGATTTAGAAACCCTGATATACACCTCTGCACCAGCACACTACTAGCTGACACATATTCTAACAACTGTCATCATCATCATCATCATCATCATCAATATCAATAATCGTTTGATGGATGGATGGATAGTGTCTGATATGTGATGGCAGCAACAAGCATTGGGTATCATTAGCTGACACCAGACATTCACAAGGCACCTGCCCAGTTCTGCACTGGTTGGTTCACTCCGATTACAAAACAATATCAGGTGTGTTTCTTCTGACGTCCATGTTTACAGACCTCTGTCATTGGATCTACGTTCTACTGAATAATGCTTTTACATTACATACTTTCTTTTTTACATTTACATGCACCTTAATGTAGACGTAGATCATCTTTGCCCTTGTATGTTCAGGTCTCATCTGATGGAAGTGGAAAGTCTGTCTATGAGACGGACTCCAAGTGAAAATGAAGAGAACAGAAGGCAGCTTCACCTCCAAATCTGTTGACAAGCCAAATAATAATGTGATGGAGTAAAAGCGACAGAGAGAGTGGGAGAGCGAGGGTGATCGGGTGGGAATAGGGAATAGATATGCAAAGTAACTCAATTAAGGGAGGCAATTTCCACCCTCCCCTCTTGCCCTGAAAGAACTAGAGCAAGTGAAGCCACTTACAATGATGTCAGAGGACAAATGGAACACAGGGGCGGAAAAAGGCTCATACATTTAAAGAGAGAGGACAGAAATACAAGCAGAACCTGCATGTTGTGACAAATGAAGCCATCTTGGTGAATGTCAGGGATTGGAACAAAATCCAGTGCTGTTGAAAAGGGAAAGCTCAGTAGAAAGTTACAACACATATTTATCGATCACAGCCTGATAGGACTTATTGTGTCGCTGAACTCTATTTGCATCCAAAGAGTACATTACAGACATTATGGTCCTAAAAGGGAAGGTCAGGGCTTCACTAACAGGGATCACCAAAGAAACGACGGCATGGATGTTTGTTTAAATTAAGAGCCCAGAATCTGTGCTGGTTTGGCTTAGTCAGTAGTTCAAGGTGGGTAACGCATTAGAAATTAGGAAGCATTGGGAAAATGCATGACATACATTTAACCACAGCCAGCCGTCTGGCCGAAGTTACCGTCAGCGTTTCTAAAGTTAATAACGTGGAGCTGATTCATCTGATAACCACTGTCACCTTGTTATATTCAAGTCGACTCACAGTGTTATTCTGGACATCTGAGCTGCCTGCAAACTGGAGCAGGAAGGAGCAGCAGGATGTAAATATTGGGGATACAGGGCATATTGCCCCATTAGGCTGAGAAAGCCTTTTGTAATGGTGATATTGGTCATCTTGTACAGCACTGAGGTGTTAGAACTAGCTGCACCGTCCTCCGAGGAACATTTATAACCACATTTTAGTACTTCATGAAGATGACAACATACATACATATACACACATAGCAGAGAGGAAGCGACGGACGTAAAGGGTCTGCAGATATCAGGAGCAATTTAAATCGAATGTTCTGGTTAATTGAATGTAGTTCAAGTCAGTCTCGCTATTCTGAACAGGAGTAGATTTCGTGCCTTCATCGGTCTCTATCTGTCTTTTTACCTCTTCGACTCTCACTCACACACGGATACACCCGTCCCATCCATCTTTTCTCCTTGGACTCATTTTCTCCTCTAAATAATGATGCAGCAAAGTTAAATCTCAGCCAGCGAGTAAGAATGAATGTGGCCTGCCTCACAGATGGGGCCCTTCTATCTGTGTTCCAATCCAATCCAGCTGTGACTCACTCACACCGTTACTTTCATTCAGAATTACTGCAGTATGTCTGTCTGCTCTAACTGGAGTACATACCAGGCTGAAGTTTCAAATGGAATTTCATACAATCTAAATGCACCTCCATGCTGTGCAGATCACCGCAATCACAAGCCCTTACGAAGAAAGAGCGAGAGCTTCAGCCGTCTGTCTGCCAGAGACACCTCTCAGACAGGCTTGTGAATAATACATTTTCAATGTTTGTTTAGGTTTTTTTGTACTAATTCGGTGTCTTTTTTAAAATACTGACGTTTTCACATCGAAACATTTAGAATAATAATCTCCATTAAAGCTGTTGTCAGCGATGTTAACACCATGGCGGCGGTACGGTGTAGCGTCGTTCCTCGTGGGCGAGGACGAGGGTCAGGGAGGGTAGCCAGCAGAGCAGGAGCGCCACCTGTTGCTGATTGGCTGGAATAGTGTTGGTGTTGTTTGGCTGTGGACAAACAGCAGAACGGACCGCTGGCGGACTGCGAGGAGACATTTGCTGGCCCCCATTTCAAAGAGTAACTCCAGTTTCTTACCGTGCCGAACGTACGTCGCAGTTCACGCCTCTGGGGGGCGCAGTGACATCCCAAAAAACAAAGAACATGGCGACACCTGGCCGTAGCTACAGAGCCCAAGACATGTTCAAAGTTCAGCCTCATAATAAAATCCTGTCCAGCTTTCTCACTCTTTGTGGAATTCGCAGGTAGATCACATAGATTGTTGCAGGGTGTGATTACATTCTATTAAATTTAGCTTTTCAAATAAAGACAAGGAAGCAGCTCATGTATCGAGTCCTTAAGACTAAGTGACACAAAAAGCACCGTGTGCGGCTGACAAACGCCTGTATGTTAATATTGTTCGATAAACAAGCAAACACGAGGAGTCAGCTGATCCTCTCGGTGATGACAGGTTGCACACAAACAAACTGTTTATCCAGATTATCGAAACCACTTTCTGTGGTGGTCGAACAGAACGTGAGCGCAGCTGAACTATCAGTGATAATCCCTCATTGTACAGGAAACACAACTACGGTAAGTAGTCGATCAAAGCTGAAACAGGACGTGGGTTTGTTTAAAACCTGTAATTATCTTGCTCCCAAATTAGTCAAACGTATTTGGAAGAGAGCACAAATGTGCGTCTGGTTTGACAGAATGACCTGAACTCAAGATGCATTCGCTGCGCTGTGTTCCTCACCTCACCGCTGGCGTTCGTTCAGTCACCGTGAGACGTGGCTGAAAGCTCCAGAAAGGCCTATGAGGAGGAGCTAGAGCTGAGATCATTTTGTCAAATTACCCAAAGTGTCCGTTCTAAGCATCCGTCACAGTTGACCCCCCCCACGCGTCCTGCTGCATCTCTGACCTGCTGTACGGACTGTGGTTATTCTGTGCAGCAACGTTCCAGGTGCTCACTGTCACTTTTACCTCCAACTGAATTAATTAAGATAATCTAACAACCACAAACATGAATGTCACAAGCCTAAACACAGAGACCTAATCTGGTTAAACTGCCTGTTTGCGTCTTCGTGCCCCTCTGAATGTAATTTTGGTGAAGTTACTGTGTTCTCTGCAAATGAACTTGTTATTATGACTGATAGCAAGGATGGACAAATACTTCCCAATTCACAAACCTTTGGCAACTATGAGCGGAAACAAAGGTCAAAGTATGAGAAGACACGCGTTCACCGCCAAGACTGGATCACCAACCGGGCAAACCCACCTGGGGCCCAGGGCCCTCAGACTGCCCTTAGCCTCCAGGCCGACTGATCGTGGTCACTACTTTAACAAAAAAAACCCTATTCGGAACAAATAAAATCCATGACCTTCACAATGCGGCAGAACTGAAACAAAGACGAACATCTGTATCCGAACACAGGCCACATGTTAACACCAGGTAGAAATGGGGTCTGAATGTGTGAACTGCTCCCATCGCACATTATGTCTGAGCACCACTTGCCTGCAGTTTAAACTTTGTGAAGATTGTAAAGTTGAAGTGTTTATGTGAGGCGGGCTGGCTCGGCCTCCCTGATTCTGCTGTCTGGCGTCCATCTGCGTCCATGTTTCTCCTTCTCCATCCTTCCACGCTTCTCTCTCCATCTGTCCACTCCTCTCTGTCTGACGCTCCTCCGCTCGCCTCTGTCTGTCTTTCTTCTCATCCCTCTCTCTCTCTGTCGCTGTGGGGAGGCTGCCGTTGGCTTCGCACCTTCTGCCTCTTGCCAGCTGACTGACAGACTGAAGCTCCCACTGCTTGAGTGATGCCACCATGACAGCACCATTCTGGACACCGTGTGTGCAGGCGTGCATGCTGGCTTTCTGCAAAGTTAGCACATATGTGGCTGGAGCAGCAGATGAGTCTCTGACAGTGGCTATTGTTTTCATTGAAAAGCAGCCTCTGCGTTGGCTTTATTAAAAATTAAAGCACCTGGGGAGCGTGCGTGTTCGAGGTGTCACACGTGTCTTGTGAAATGGGATTGGGAGTGGAGCTAAATGAGCCGAGGAGACGGGCGAAATCTGGGAAAGCAGACAAGCTTTAACAGCTTCCAGACAATGCTGTCAGTCTGCGGCACTGTGTTTCAGCTCCAAGCGCCATCCGTTGGATGAAGCCGCGATCCACCTCGTCTGAAAACGTTCACTTTAATGTCTGTGCCTCTGCGCCGATTCACCGAGTGTCAACACGTTGCCGCTGGTATCTGTTCAAACTTTCAGACCTTGAAGAGGAACATGCAGCTCTGCTTGGTTTTCCAGGGTTGGGTTCAGCCCGTTGAAGTGTGAATCGCTTCAGCCCTCGCTCCCCCTCTGTTGTTTTTAAATGCAATTACTTTTCTGACAACTTGTCCGGTAGCACATAAGAAGGGAGCAATTCAAAGTACACAAGCAGCAGTTTTCTCAGCTGTGAGTTCTAACAGCCTCACTTCAACTTAACAGGCAGCTGGAGGTGACACACACACACACACACACACATTGTGGAGGAAGCAGGAATTCCCTAAAGGAGATGAAATGACGATACAAATAAATGCTCTAATTGTCCAGTGAGATACTGCTCGGTGTGTTCCACGCTGATGATGATCTCTGCTCTGTCTTATTGATCAGTTCCATCTGAGGTTTGGTTGTGATTCCTGCAGTGGATCTCTGGAAAGACTCAAACCCAACTTTGTGATATTTTACACACAACACTGAGTTGTTGTTTGTGATACTCTACAGCCAAGTCCGTGTGGTGGGGTAACGTGTACCATGTTCACCCTCGTGGGCAGTTAGCATGCCAACGTCTTCTAATTAGCACTAAACACAACGTCTCAACATGTTTGCAGGTATTTGGTCGTAAACTAAATGAAATGCTTGTTACTAACTCGACTGCTGCCCTTTCTCTCCTCTCTGTCTCCTTCTGCTGCTGTCTGAGACTGTTTCTGCCTCTTTGTTTTGCTACTGCTATTATTTTTATTAATATTAACATCAGCACCACTGCTACTACTGCTGCTTTACATCTGTATGTGGACCAGTACGCTGCGTGACAAGTCAGATCGCCAACGTTTCATGAAGATCCATTTAATAGCTTCTGAGATATTTCAGTCTGATCCACACTGACCAGCATTGCAACCCTGAAAAATCATCGTCCACGTAACCACGGCTGCTGCACTTTTTATTTTTAAGATCCAGGTAAGTCCAGTCCAGTCCAGTTTCCAGCCCTAAACAGGTCTTTAGTTCATTTCCACCAAATTCCACGCAATCAGAGTTCCAGTTAGTATTTAAATTTTACTGAAACAATGGGTGATGTTTAAAATGTTTACTTGTTACTTTCAAATACTTTAAAAATCATTTCAAACATGACCAGGTGCAGCTCTTTGTGTCATTGCTGTGACACTATTACAATCAGTGCTGAGGCGTCCTGCTGGCTGGGCACTACAGACGTGCACCATGTCATTTAAACGGCACACGTGTGTCATCGCCACCTCTGTATTTGCCATAAAGGAAATCTCCTTGGCTGGATGTCCTGCATGTTGCTACAGAGTCATCATCATGTGATAACCTGCCCTTCATCTGTCGCCAGTCTGCTGATCTGCAAACACACCTTTACCTCCCGCCTGCGCAGAGTGAGGATTGACTGAGGTATATCCAATGTCAGGAAAATGACTTTATGCACATTTTGTTATATTTGGGGATCCTCCCAGTTAGGTCTCAAATCGTCATGGCATTTTGTGCAGCCATCAGATTCACAAGTCAGGAGAATTGAACCAATACTCTCGGACTGACAGGCTGGAGGCGTTGAAAATGCAGTTTTGTCTTTAGCACCCGGAGCTCTTCAAATGTCACATTGTGTAGGAGACGGTTCTGTCTCCGTTTCCAGCGGGAACATTTGTCAAAGACTGTGCTGTCCTTCATGTGGCCGAATGTTATGCTTCCCTAACATCTAAATTTACTTGCAGTGTGACACCACATGAGTGACTCCACTTGTGTGCTAATTGATGGTGTGCTTGTTAAAGCTAACAGGAGGAGAGACAGTGCTTTCAGATCAGATGATGCTCTCTGGTCCCTGTAGCTTTATAACACTCGATGATTACATGCTGTTTCTTCTGCTCTAATTATCTTATGGGTGGGATTGCTGCTTTAGGGCATCCTTTTTAGACGCTAGACTTCTTTTTTTTTTCTACTTGCCCGCTGCAATGTGTGAGAAACTTTTGAGGTGCGAGATGGGCATTATTTTTACCCACCAAAAGACAGCAATTACTGGTCGGTACGCTGTATTTTTAGCCCTAAAAATGAAACGAGAATAAAATGTTATGACCATGTAAATAAAGATCAGAGGGCTGTCTGCTGCTGTTCCAGTGTGTCTGTGTGGGAAGTGTCTGTGAAGTGATGTGCATGGAGAGTGATGACAGAAGGATAATGATATTTGTCTAGTTATTGTTCATGACTGAATATGGTTTCTGTATCAGTGCTCATTCTGCATTACCATGTGCGTTTGTACATGCATAAAGCCCTGATGCCCTCCGCCCTCTCTACTCTCACTCTGGCTCTCTGAGCAAGTCCGAAGGCTCTGCTGACTTGATGGGACTTGATTTAGAAAATCTTGGAGCCAATTCACGTTTCTCCTCCATTGGCCTGCTCTGTTGTGCTCGCTGCAGCGCACGGATGTGGATCTGTGTGCGCTCAGCCGACGGGGTCAGCGTGGAACACATTGGACAGGGTGCAGCAGTGTGTATGGTGTAGTGCTGTAGTTGATCAGTAGGGGGAGCACTTGGCCTGAGCTCGCTCAGCTGAGATCCCACTGAAGGCACAGACTGGCTGTTACGGCTAAGGTCAAATGTCAGTTCACAGAAATGAGACACACGAGGAGGCGATTTATGGAGAACAGAAGACATTCAGATGAAATCCTTCTTCACACAACCTGACTGCCTGCTGCTATGTTTATTTATGATGTTTTGGTCTCCAGACCTTCACAAACATCACGGCATGGATGCTGATATTGAACCCAAAGATGTGGGTGAACTGGTGAATGGAAAACCTGGAGACACACACTTCCATGCAGTCATCATGTAACGGCAGCATTAAAACACAGCAGCTAAACATATAAAACATGATAGAGAAAGAGGAACAACAGAAGGAAGTTTTCATCATAAATGGGAAGCTTTGTTTTTCACCGTGCATTAAAAAGCACTTCGGCAACTTACAAAGTACATGTGATGTAGTTCTGTTACAGTTTGCACGTCCGCTGCTCATGTCTCCATTTGTAATAGTTAGAAATAATCACTTCATGTTGAAATGACAAAGCCTTTGATGTCACATGCAGTTATCTGTTTTACTGAAGCTAATAACAGTAATAAGAATCTAATGTTTGGACGGAGGTGGGAGAGACAGCCTTCCTGTTTCCAGCTTTTTTTAAATGTATGAATCTGATTCTCTGACTATAAACTTTATGGTATATGACTCCTTTGGTAATTGTGTCTGCTCTTATTTTAATATTGTTTCATCCATCCTGACTGTGAATTATTGTGTGTGCTGCTGGTCTGTTGCATAAGAGGTTTCCACCCTCACTGAGACATTCCGATTAAAACAATTCTCATACAAATGCATGCATATTTCCATTTTTATGCCGAGTGCTCCTTTGTACTTTAAATATTTTTTCAGTATTTAAAATGTTGTGCACTTTAAAATTCCAACCTCATTGTTGTGTTTGCTAGTCACCTGCACACAGGATCAGGTCGCTCCGGCAACCAAATTTCTCTTTGAACATCCCATGACGACTGAGCAAGTGAGCAAAGTCCATCTGCTGCTGAGAGCCAAGTGTTACGGTGCCTTCAGTGACTTCATTCTGCTATTATATGCAAAATCCAAGAAAGTGCACCAACTTAAAACCTGCTTCACAGTAATCAGACTGATGCAGAACAACGTACACTGAACTACAAATAAAGAAATACTAAAGAAACACAAACGCTGGTGGTAAAAGGTTGTCAGTGAAAACACACGTTGACAAGAGAAGGAAGAAGAGAAAAGCTGAAATGGTACAGAGAACTAAGTCCTTCACCTAGAGCTGAACCAGTTCCAGCTGCTGGTCCTGGTTCAGCCAGCTGTGAACACCACAGAATGCTTTCCGCCGCTAGGGGTCGTATGCGGTCCGCAGACACAGTGTCGAAGTTCTGCTGCTGGGCGTCGTTACAGCGCATGAATGGACCTGATTTCCTGCATCCATTAACCCGGGTCATCAACAAGTCCCCCACTGGACCAGGGTCCGGCACCTCTGGGGCCAACGGCACTGACCACCGGACCGGAACCCTTCTCTTCTCTTCAGAGGAGGGGGGGGGGG
>JAVQJF010127762.1:0-11855 GCA_036023855.1 Gadopsis marmoratus | reverse complement strand
CAAGTTGCCCCCGGTGGAGGCCAGCATGGCAACTGTGTCCCCATTGGTGTGTGAATGGGTGAATTAGACTACTGTTCAAGCTTAGATTATTGTTACAGTGCTTTGGGAACCGTTTGGTTAAAAAGTGCTATATAAGAAAGAGTCCATTTCTGACTGCAAAACCTTTCCTTTCATTAGTGACAGGGAGAGAGAGACAAGGAGAAATGTGAGTCGAGGGAGCTGCCCGTTAAACCTCTGTTCAGTCTCCTCCTTCTCTCTGTGATCACTGTCACTCTGTTTTAATGCGACCAAATAAATCATCATTTTATAATCATCATCAGACAAAATAAACAAAACTGCAGGTTAATAACAGCAGCTGTGCTTTGAAATCGTCTATATAGAGTTGTATGTCAATGAGTGATGAGAGGTTAGACGCAACAAAAGTTTGTCATATTCAAGTACAGCAAAAAGCATCTGTTAGCACATCTGAATGACTTGCAAACACATAGCCCATTTATGCTGTAAAATATGAAATATGTCTGCAAAACAACTCTAAACTATTTTATCAGTGCGTCTGCTGAAGAGCACACTGCTGAAACCTTTCCAGTGAATATTGAAACCTACTGAGCCAGAGCGCAGCAGGAACATGAATCAGGCAAAGACGAATTGTATTGGATTTACACTGGTCAGACATGATTAAACCATGCAACAATACTTTTAACAATTACAGGTGCTGTAATTAAAAGGTGCTCCAAAAACAGGCTGTAATCCATTGACATTTTCAGCATATCTCTTAAAAATAAGATAAATTGTCATTGATCAAAGCAGTCACTGTGCCCCCAAATCATCCACTGACATGTAAGTATGCATCATAGCGATTGAACCAGAAGGCGCTGGAGTACCTTGCTCCGGAGTCTTTTTTTAGATAGATGACTGTAGAGAGTCACAAACCACTGGACTGACATTGAAAGGCTATGCCTCCTACTCTTAGCCTAATTATAATTATTATATTGCTGTGAATTTACATTGCCTTCTTCACACAGGAATGGTCACCATCCAGGCCCCAAATTCTACATTGTGCTACTTGTCCACTCCACAACTGAATTGCACATTTGAGGAGGCAACGGACACCTCTGGCTGGAACATGAGCACGCCGCATCAGCGCTTTGACCTTAACAATGGCAGCGTGGTGACTCTGAACCAGAACTGTTCCACACCGGGCTTCCTGTCTTGTATTGCAGTTACACTCGAGAAGGTGACAGGCATTTGGGCAGGCAAGTAAAAATGTTTCACCTTGATTCTTGCATAAATTAAAGTTGAACTGAAATTCCAATTCCTTTTTTGCTAAGATATTTTTTTACTTGTGTACTTATTTGGTGAAAATTGCCATGAAGAAGAAATTTAAATGTATCTTTCTGTGGCGATAGCACCCCCTAAATGAGTGTGTTCCAGGTGAATTTGGTAATGTGATTGGTGTAACATCTCTCTGTGGGCAGGCACACATTTTTTTTCGTATTATCACTTTGTTGTTAGCCTCTGCTTAGTCCCATCTGTGAATTTAGTACTCCCTACATTACTCTGTACATTAGCTACTGTGTATTGTGATTCAATCAAATAATGGACCGTAATTAGTAAAGTACAGAATGTGTGTGGTACTGTAAGCAAAGGTCTACTCATTGCTGTGTATTTTGACAAACTGGTCATTTGCCATCACTACTTTTACTTAGTTACGTAATAGAGTACGCTTAGATTCCTGTATTGGTACTTTAAATAAAGTAAAGGATTTAAGTATTTCTTCCACCACTGCCAGTCAGAATGGCACCACAGAATTTGACAGTGCATTTGTATAGCAAGCGCACCCAAAAAGTAAGACTAATTCAAATTTGTTAGTGTGTTTAAGACAAATCTGCTGGTGACACTTCTGCTCTGAGTCATCTGTGAGAGAAAATGTGATATTGAGTCCAGCTGCAGCTGTTGAATTTACCTAAATGTTCCTTGCAGGCATATACCAGTGTGGATTCACTAAAGGGTCAATCAGACACACAGCCAATGCACAACTGAATGTGGCACTTCTCCCTGATACCATCACCCTGCTAATCGACCCACTTACTGCGGACTGTTCGGCACTGCTGAGCACTCAGAGTGTTAAAGTTGAAGTCACTGCCATCATCTTGAACAGCACAGAGAACTTTGTAGTTTGGTGGAGCTACAGGGAAGTACAGCAAGGCTACCTGTATAACACATGTAAGACAAACTTACAATATCTCTCTTTCCTTCTTTCTGTTAGCTACAGCCTCCTGAGAACCAAGGAAAAAAGTATCTTCCATTTGAACTTTTTTTGTCTCAGCATGAACTCAATGTTCCCCTCATTCCACCCCTCGTTCAACACATGAGATATCATTGGAAATGCCAGGATGTCCTCTATTTAGCACACCAGAGCGTAGTAGGGTAGCTCAAATGAGTCCAAAGATATAAACCAAAAACCAATGTCAACTACAGAGGACATAAATGAATAGGCTGTGTCTCAGGAGGATAAAACGCTACTTTAATTGATAACATCAATGTAAATTGAAATTCACATTGTACTTGCAAAATCTATGTAAAATCCCCAAACACTAACCCTGAAACTAATATTCATCTTTCTTTACAGCTGAGGAAGGTAACCTGGTCTATAATTTCAAAGTTCCTATCAGTTGCCGGCAAACACTGACAGCACAATATGTCAGCGTCACTTTTAGTAACCAGAAGGGACAACAAAAAAGTGCAAGAGTGAATATCCCAACAATTTATGGTAACTGATTCCTTTTGTAATTTTGTAAATTCTTTAAATTTGATTTAATTTAGTCTATGGTAAAATGTGATATTCTCACTTTGCTAGAAAACTGTATTATTTTATTTATAACTACATTTATTGGCATTGTCTCTTGCATCAACTGAGGATGTCTTATATGTTTCTCAAAGCGGGTGACCCATTTTGCAGTGCAGAAGTGACAAATGGAGACTTATGGCCAAAAACCCCATCTATGGACACTGTGATTAATCGAACATGTGCAGAGGGCAGGACTGGCTATAAGACGCGCACTTGTTCTGGCACTGCCTGGCAGCCGGTGTTCTCCGCCTGCGTCAGCATAGAGTTGAACAATGTTGTAAATTCAGCAAATGTGAGTGTGGCATTACAGCTCATGACCTTAGAATTATAAGGCTCTATGATGTTTTTTTGTCAAAAAATACTTATTCAAATGGAAATATTCAGAGTTTTTAATGTTTTGTGTACGTTTTCTTTTACTCTTATGCAGGAATGGCCCTAAAATTAGACAAAGGAAAAGGTTCAAACTCCAGTCATTCTCCAAAGTTATTCTAACTTAACCACCTATCGGTGCTCAGAATGTACACAAGATGACCAATCAAGTTCTGTCTCTTTACCTTGTCACCTTACTGCTCTGACACTGGGCTTGAAATTGTTTACAAGATCATTAAAATGTTACTCAAAATTATTAATTTTTTATCTTATCTTATTTGGTCAAAAGTGGATTTTTATCATCATGTACCTTGCTATGCAGCTTGCTAATGTTAGTTATAAAGTAAATAGTAACTCAACTTACTGTGACTACTTATTATTGCAGTTGAGGTCAAAATTTTAATATGTAAGTATCTGAGATAAATTAAGGTTCTGGCTAGCTAAGTACTGAATATTTTAGTGAGGCTAACGCTACTATAGCCCTTACTAGATTTGTGCATGTTTCTCTGACTCTGCCAGTGATGACACAAGCTTGTCCTGGAAAAAAGCAAATGTAAATCTGGAAGTAGAAAAGAGACCGTTGTTATCAAATTAGCTACCTTAAAAATGAGTTTCCAGAATTTATACGACTTAATAAAAATTATTTACAGTGCCTTTACGATACCTGTTTTTTTTTACCAATAAAAGAAAATGTTATATTATCAGTTATGCTGTCCAGGCTGTGAAAACTTTGAGCCTTACTATCTCAAAACCTATAATTCCGAGGTCACAGCTGTTTAGACCCCATCAGCATTTTGGGTGGAGATGTAATTTTTGTGCTTTTGTACACTGTTACATGGAGATAATGCTTTTTTGTTTCTAGAATTTCCTGATGGGAATGGGAGCTACCCAGTCGGTGGCCATGAATATATTTCAAGGACTTAAGAACAGCTCTGCAGTCGTTTCTGATGCCAGTGACACTATGGCTGACATTGGCGCTTCCATCAATATTCTTAGTGTGATGGCTAAGGCATCAAACAATATTGTCTTGCAAGAGAGTCTCTTTCCTGTAAGCACCATTTGATTATTATTACCTTTAATGTAATAAATGTAGAGTTCTGACTTTAAAGGTTCATGCTTGATCTTGGAAACAGCAGTTTGAAAAAGAATTCTTAAAACCATGTCCCATGTAGGCTACTTGTTTTTAACCAATTCTCATGGTCTTCCTCAAGAGACGGAGTTGCTCAGTTGTCATGGAGATAGTTAGTTGTGATGACATCACGTCAGTATGGAATCATGTGATAACAGGTGGTCGTGTAGAGTTCATACATCACATGTGAAAAGGAATATGATCTGACGTTCCTAGACACCTGTGTTTATGTAAAGCAGGATTCAACTGGTGGCCCGCGGGCCACATCTGGCCCACAGAATATAAATTACATCAGAAAATGTGAGGAGGAAAAAAAATGCACTCTGGTATTTAGGATATTTAGCATTATTTTTTATTCCTTTTGAAGCAGCCTCAAAAATAGTGAATCACCAGCCCCAAATAGATGTACGTTCAGGAATATCTAACTTCCGAGGTGGAAATTTTTCTGCGGCGGGCGTCTGACTGAGTCAGACTCTTTGAAAGCTGCATGTCTTCTGTAATAGTGGTGACTAAGAGCCATACAGGTGTAGCTTCCATGAAAAGCTATAAGCCAAGTAGCTTTCACTATATAGTGTGTTTTTAGTTATTTTGGCAGGCTCAGGTTCAGTCATCTCAAACTGTGTTGAGGGTTGAGATGTATCAACTCTTGAAACATTATTAAAAATGTACCATAACAAAAATGGAAATAAAACTTGTGGCACCCTTGGCCTGTGTTTAAGGCAACCCAGAATGCCACAGAACCACTTTGGGTGCCACTCACAGTCTAATATCTTATTTTAGACTCTTTTAGACACTGTCACTAGAAGAATCCCATTGGGATCAGTAGGTTGTGTTTTTTTTTGTGCACTTGCAAATTACTACTAGTGATGTTCTCATAGAGCCCGATGTCCTCTAAACCTATGAACCATTTTCACATACTGCTGTTTTATGAGCTGAGAAAATCCTCCAGTCCTTCCACTGGTTAATTTGATCTGCTGCCTCTGGCTGCAGATGTAAATTTGCTAGCTTTTTTCTGGAGCTTTTTAGCTTTTTTTGCTTAAATATGTATCTGACACACTGAAATAAGCAGCTGTAGCCTACTTAATGTGACCCACTTTATTTTTCACGAGCTACTAGATTCAAATACTAGAGGTCCTGATTCAAAACTAAGTTTATGAGCTTCATTCACACACACTAATTTTAATTCGCATGTGCAGTGAAATGCTCGCAGTGTAGGCTGTGATAAAGGAGAGCAAGGCTAGCAGAACAAAACACAGCACCGCATAGAAGGATTGGATTTTGATCTGCTCTGTTTTAGCCGATACGATCCATTAAATTATGACCAGGCGGCACCAATACCCATTCTTAGGATTGACTCGGAGAAAATGTGCCGTAGCACTGATTTTTTTTATTCTTCTGTTTCAGGATTTTGTACACGGAGCGAGCAATATGTTGAACGGCTCTTGGGCTGGCGTCAATGCTTCAGTTGTTCAGTCCATGTCATCAAATTACCTTCAGTCTGTGGAGGGTCTGGTGCAAAATATCAACGTCAACACAAGCAGAGGACTCAGCAGTCAAAACCTAGATCTCAAATTCTGCTCAGGTAGTGACTGTAATATATCTGCGTTTGACATCGGCGTGAATCTGAACATGACCAACGGAATGATGAAAACTATTGCTGTGAAAAGTCTAACGGATAAATTAGGAAACAACTTTGGCACAACGGTGCATACCAGTCTCTTATTATCGGCTACACTGGAGGGCAACAACGATTCGTCTTTAGTAATTTCACTGGGCTTCCCCAATGGGCAGTTGAATCCCTCCCAACCTTTCTGTGTCTTCTGGAACACGACAGAGCTCAACTGGTCTGATGAAGGATGCATTGTCAAAAGTAGCGATGGCAACAACACATTCTGCGAGTGCTACCATCTGACTGCATTCTCTGTCCTCATGTCCAAGAGTGGTGATGCAGTATCTTCTGCTGCCCTAGATATGATTACCAATATTGGCCTGGGTGTGTCCATCTGCTCCTTGCTGATCTTCCTCATCGTTGAGTATCTAGTGTGGTCGGCTGTGGTCAAGAGCAACCTTTCACATTTCCGTCACACAGCCCTGGTGAACATCGCCACGTTCCTCTTGCTCGCTGACTGCTGTTTCGTGGCTTCCTCCTCTCCTGATACTCTCAGCAGCACCTGGTGCCTTACTTTCACCTTATGCAAACACCTGTTTTACTTAGCCATGTTCAGCTGGATGCTGTGCATGAGCGTCATGCTCGTCCACCAGCTCATCTTTGTCTTCAGCCCACTGAGGAAAAGAGTCTTCATGTTCTTATCCAGCATCGTAGGCTATGTTTGTCCACTCCTAATAGTGGGATCCAGCTATATGTACTGCAAATACACCAACGATCCCTACTATAGTCCGAAAACATGCTGGCTAGTTTTTGAGAAACTCTTGAAGGGCTCTGTGCATGCTTTCCTCCTGCCTGTGGGAACTGTTATTTTTATAAATATCTTCTCCATGGTGGTCGTGATTGTTACTCTGACGAAGACCTCAGTCCCTGACGGCAGCAAGGCAGATGACAAGGAGACAGCCAAAAGCATCATTAAAGTGATGGTTTTCCTAACGCCTGTCTTTGGATTAACATGGCTTATTGGCTTTGCTCTGCTCATATTGAATAAAAACAGTCCTATGTTTGTTGCTGCTAACTACAGTTTCACCATTCTCAACTCCTTCCAGGTAATTTGAAAGTAACCCTGTTTAAAAATCACTTTGTAAATGAAAAATATCTGGGCTTACCAAACCTCAGTAGCCCGCTCCTCATTTCTGCTTGAGGCTACATTAACCCCTGCTAGCAACACCAAAATCTCCAACAAAATGCTATGAGATCTCTGGTTCTGCTTGTTAGATTTTGATCCTTTTTTAAAAAAACTGTTAAATGTAAGTCTGACAATGTTATAGAGTGCAATGCTAAATTGGTGGAGCACTAAATGTAATTAATAGCGGAAACAGGATGCACATTGATTTTGAAAAAGAAACTGTATTTAAAGTGTAACCACCCTCAAGTCAAAGCAAAGCAAAGCAAAGCAAATATAAAAAATGCAACGAGTGAGGAAACAACGACTGCCTCATGGCTATGTAGCATGAGGGTCAGGGGACATGGGGAGACTGATTGCCATTGATTAGAGTCTTTTTGTATATAAATTTCATGGCGTAGACAGGTCCCAAGTGGTTGACTCTGCGTCAGCATTGGCCTCGCAGGTTCAGGGCTGATTTAAAACAGCAGACGACGTGTTGAGCCATTTTCAACCCATGGAATGTTGATTTTTATAAATTTTATAAGAAATGTCAGTATTAACACCAGCATTGATGTATTTCATCACAGTACAGTCATATAATTTAGTTTACAGCTAAAAAACATGCAGTACCTCTTTAATGTGGATTGCTCATATTATGGCCGATACCTTAACAGCTCATTAAAACCAATATCAGCACACTGGATGGGTTGATCTCTGGTAGGGGTTGTATGTTAATGCAAACACCAAATTATTTTCGGTGACAAAAGCTGACTGCTCAAAATATTAATAGCTCAATGCCAACGACCAGAATTTGTAATGGGTGATCCAACAATACCCATGTACATATATAGGCAACTAACACTTAAAGGGAAATATCTGATCATAGTTGAATATATTTCTAAACCTTTCTCCACCATTGTTGAAGGCACATATTTAGACACCAATCCACAACCCCAACCTCCACACCCTTACTGTAGTTTTTATTGCCCTGCATGAATCATTAATTCCTGTGTTTGTGAAAAAATGTTGTCATTGGATACAAACAGCTAATGCAGATTGAAAATGAATAGAAGAGAAATTCTATGAAATGTGGTACAATATCTTTTTCAAACTAAAATATCTTCATAAAAACACAGCTTGTAACGTCATGTCTTCTCTTGCAGGGCCTTTTCATTTTGATAACAGGGTGCCTTGCAGAGCAGAAGGTAGGTTTGTCATTTTAGATCAGTGTGTTTGTTCATTGATTTATTGAAAGTCTCTCAAATGACCGGTTGTCATAAGCAGAGAAATACAGTTGAAACTGCTAAACTGAAAATCTACAACCCTGCATTATTGTCTTAGTGCCATGGCACAGGTAAGAATTCCAACACCAAGGGTTGATGCCTGGGGGCCCAAAAATGCCATCAATACTTATGTTGTTTCATATTTACCATATGCCCAATTTATAAAGCAATCTATTTATGCTATTGTTAACAGGTTCGAGCGGAAGTGCTTAAGATCATAATGGTAGGTTTTACCAACAGGGTCTATCCAGAATTACACCAAAACGATGGAAGCATGCATCCTAAGTCGGTTTGCTTCTATCCTCAGGCAAAATCCAAAGGAAAGAGCGACAGCACGAAGAATTTGACTTCAACCACGTACACAAAAGACAAATAAAGACTGAGGTTAGTCTTATATAATGTCATTAATACTCTCCTTTTTAAGTGTGTCCATGCATTTGCTGTATCAATATACTCTACATTTCTATAAGCATGGCATTTCAGGCCTGTTAAGCTGCTAGTTCTACATCTGTATGGAGCAACATTGACTTGCTGTCTTGAAACCTGCTAAGCATCTGTGTTGATCAAAACAGAGAAAAACAGTATCAGTAACTCACATAGAGTATTTACATTAACCAAAGTAGTTAATTTCCTTTTAAAGTTGGGGTAGGCATTATTTTTTTGGCACCTGGAGCCTGGATCTATCTGCTCTGCAGCTGCAAAGAGCTGGAGGGGCGTCTTTGAGAAGACAAATCACAGCAAGAGGAACTGGGACTCGAGGCTCACACCATGGAGTGCGAGCCCTACGAGACATGAGGTTTTGCAGGGCACCCAGCTCCTTCTGCTGCCATCTGAAATTGTGGGTTTAGGGGAGTGAAATGAGTTAGCAAAGAGAGACGTGGAAGGTTTTGCAAAGGTTGTACAGGTTTTGCGTACCCCAGCTTTGAATGCACTGTTAGATTCACCAAACAATGAAACCAACCAAACTAAATATAGTATGGAATATTAGATCATTCAAAACCCAGCGTAAAACACGGTTTTGTATCTTGTACATTTATGTTTGTATGTGTAAGCTTAGTTTTGTAGATTTGTACACGTTGTTTTCTGCCTGCAAACTCACTTTCACAATCTGGGCAGCAAGAATATTTACGCGTGTACTTTTGACAGGTTTACCTGCTATGTTTTGTACACAGGGTGTTGCAAAAGAAACAGGCCATCCGCAAGTAAATGGAAGGTGGGATCTGAGATCATATTAAGCTGCACATTGTGTCTTCAGCTTTCTCATCATCCTTTAGCTTCCACCTGCCACTGGCGGCGCACATAACAGATTTCTCTGCAAAGCACAGGAGGAGTTAACACCTTTATTTTTAACTTTCTATCAACACATTTGTACTGATGAATCAACTGTTCCATACACATCCAAGTCATGAAAGATTGTTTATGGGCAAAATATGAATTCCCTAGAGCCACTCTGCTTGCGTGACTAAAAAGTCTTAGAAATATATCATTATTAAGCCACCATGTTTCTTGTTTTTGCTTAATTACTAAGATAATTTCATGATGGATGAATCAGAACACGTGAGGAGTTGTAAAGATAAGAAGCAGAAACATTTCTCATGATTCAAACGTTCCCTTATTCTGTTGCAGCAATGTACCGTTTGACGCGTGTTGTGCAGTTTGTCACACAGCAGTCCAGTGGCAAATGCTGCTGTGAATACTGTGAATGTTCTAAATACTTGGTCATCTTTACATTTCAGATTGTGGAGATGGAATCAGCAATGTGTACGTGTGCAGTTCCGCTTGTGGCCTACAAGAGAACACATCTTAGAGTTTGCTTTGTGTTATAGTTCCTAGACACTTACAAAAGTGTAGATGGTTGTCCTAAAACCAGGTTAATTGTTCATTGAAACTTATTAAATAGAACACTGATATTTATTAATCTGATAGAACAGCATTGACCATTATTAGCAGTAGTACTAGCACTGATTGTCATCTTTCTCAGCTGAGGCTGACAGATTTCACATTAAAATTAAATCTTGCTCCAATGAGTAATAAGTAAATCTAGGTAATTTGGACACCAGTGTTTTTCTTGAGGGTAAAGATTTTGATTTGCCAAAGAAGTGAAACAATACTGAACTGTCACTGTGTAGCTTTAAGGAGAGGCTTTAGATCCATACCGACTCAAACTATATTGGCTGTTGTGTATGCCCAGATTGTGCTAACTGTATATAGAACAAAGTAGATTTTTTAAATAAGTTTGGCTTGGTTTGCTAATCATGTTTAAAAATAAAGTCTGTAAATTGAAACATGACATGACATGAACCATAACCTGTATACTGTGTCTCAAAAAGCAATGTATCTCAATTATACGTATGTGAAATAATACATAATGAAATAAAAACAAGGAATATAGTAAATTTTATTGTTCATTGCACTGTGAGTGATTGAGGAATTTAAATCCAAACTATACATTTTTCATAACAGGCCATATACCAGATTGTAGAAGTCTTCTCTCTGGGCTCAGTCTAAGGAGAAAAACTGTACTCCTCTTTTCATGTGGGGATGCACCCGAGATGGGCCCAGGGTGCATTTGGTGTAAGAAATTATCCTAACACAAAATCTGATACTTCTATCTCCAGAATTTGCACCATTTTTGCTGTGATTTCACTGATCAATGAATGCAGACACGTTATGCCTCTGAAATGTGTTTCACTGAGTTCTCCTGATGACGGTGAAGATGGCCAGTGTCAGAACCACAGTCCCTGTGACGCCACCAATCAGAGCTCCCAGAATGCTTCCGTCTATGTTCACTTCCTCGCACCTCTTACCAGTGTAGTAGGTGGTCTGGCTTGATGCACACCTTAAAAGAAGCAGACAGAATGTGTATTTATTATGAAAAGTGATTTCCTGAAGCATGAGCAATTGCTTTGAACTGTAGTGTGCACACAAATACATGCTAAACATGAGGTTCTTTTTGGCCACATAGACTGATTTTGCGGAGTCCTGTGTCACCTGGCTAGCAGGAGTAGCTTAAGCAGTGGGCAGAGATTTGTATATACCAAAAAAACAGTACATAAATAGATGTGTACATTAGAAAAGATAGTAAAGCCTACTCTGCTGCAGCAACAGAGAAATGGATGAAGAAAAGATTGGGTTTTTTTTGGTGGGAATAAAAAAAAGTTGGTTCTCATGAAGTCTTGCCTTGTGACATTTTAAAGGAACTGTTTGACATTTTGGAAAATTAGATTTGCTTTCTTTGTGAAGGTTGGATGGGAAGATTGATCACACTCTCAGTGCATTAAGTATAACAATAAACCAGTAAGAGATTAGGTTAGCTTAGCATAGCATAAAGACTTAATAATAATAATAATAATAATAAACTTTATTTATATAGCACCTTTCATACAAGAAATGCAGTTCAAAGTGCTTTACAACAAAGATATTAAATGCACAAAGTGCTCAACACAAGAAAA